>JACXGM010008181.1:0-29358 GCA_016801145.1 Umbra pygmaea
GTCAGATACCACTAGGTTAAATATGGACACCAGTCAGATACCACTAGGTTAAATATGGACACCAGTCAGATACCACTAGGTTAAATATGGACACCAGTCAGATACCACTAGGTTAAATATGGACACCAGTCAGATACCACTAGGTTAAATATGGACACCAGTCAGATACCACTAGGTTAAATATGGACACCAGTCAGATTCCACTTAGAAAGAAGTTGCTTGAGAGCACATTATGAGGTCATCAGGCATCTCCAGGGCAGCATTGTATCAATATGAGCTGTACCTAGCAAAGCTCCCGGGCATAGCCGAATGTGAACCCTGGCCACTGTGACGCAGTGGTGCAAATAACTAATTCTGATCAAAATGCTTACCCATGGCTCTGAGGAATTCCTCATAGAGTTCAAAGGTCATCAGAGGGTTAGGCAGGTCACGAAGCCACTGTTTAAGCACGCTGGCGATGACATGGATGTTGTAGTCATCCAGGTTCATGCTGCTTACATCTACAGGAGCAGTGGGAGACACAGAAATGTATACAAGTGAAATACTATTACATCTGTTTAAGAGTACAAACCAAAGGTTAAATGTCTCATTGACTAACACTGTGCGTATGAATCAGCCTTCACTGTGAACTGTTTAGCATTTTTGATGCAGTGCCCTCCAGTGCCCGCTTGATCTTAATAAAAAATATAATAAATCTAAGATTTCATTGTGTTAAAATTCTTCTACAATAAAGTTATTTATTATAAAATCACAATTAAATCAGTGTGAGATAGCACTGGCCAACTCTTTCCTTGATCCACTAGTTCCTATCAGTGTCACAGCAGCTTGTTTTGTTGCACTACTATGACAGCCGGTGTTAGTAGCCTATACCCAGCTTAGGGAATACAGACTCAACATATCCCAGTGACACCTGTATCCTGTTTATAACTTAAAGAAACACTCCAGACCCCTAAACACCCCAAAATTGTTGTGCCGGTCATGTTTCTGACATAACAGCCACTACAAACCCCTTTTCAATGTTTTTTGTAATTCAAACCAAGTATCCAAATTTCATTACTGCAAAGTTCTTTTAACAAATTTTCTAGACAACGGTGTTGCTGCTGTGAAAGCTGTAACTAGTTACTGAATGATGCTAATAGTTTTAGGCCTATTATTTCACATGATGGAATTACAGGCAAATCCCACTTCAACATGTGACACTTTGAGGATGTTTCATGTTTGTGGTTAATGGGTTATGCCAAAACATATATATTTTACACTGCATAGAAAGAGTTTCTCATCATTATTATTTTTTTTACTTTCGTTGTTATTGACCATGGCTCTTATTTTATTACTATGCTTGAAACCTAACCCTACATGGTAATCGGATTAGCAGTCTGTCAATCATACCCGTGTCCAGGCCCTGCCGGAGCTCTTTAATCTTATTGGTGGAGCCAGACTTCCTGAAGATGCCCTCCGTGTAGAGGCCGTGCATCTCAATGTAGTTGATGAGCTTCTCCACCACCAGGGGCACTGTCCTCTCCTCACTGGTGAGGCGGGACAGCTCCACACCAAACTGTCTGGACGACAGCTCGGGGTCGTACTGATACACAGTGAGAAGTACAGAAAAACAACAGCCAAATCCACCATTAGTTTTCTTTGAACTGTAATTGAAAGCGCTATACATAAAATACATATATATATATATTAGACCAAGATTTCCATAAGGATACAGTATGAATACATCCCTGCTAGTACTAAATTCTCCCATTCATTCTTAACGGACAGGCAAACACACAGTCTCTTACCTTCTTACTACATTTGGTGGTCATCCTGGAGCAGCATTTTCTGTGGCAGGCATAGCGACACACTGCCGAAGAGGACGTTACAGAGTCAGATGCAATCTGAATCATCAGACCTTCACCAACCTACGATCAGCGTTGAATTTCCGGCTGCTTGCCAGTCAACAACTACAAACCTGCATCCCATTAACTTTCAGCAACCTAATAGTAATTTCTGGTTTCCAACCACGTTCTCAGGCAACAACCGGACATCTTTATCCCCTGACCATTAAAGCAAAATTGTACCAACATCCAAACCTGGTCAGACAACAAGCAGACCACAAAGGCTTAAATATAGATCCAGCGATCTGAGACAATGTTGCCACTCCCATTCGCTGAAGTCAGTAAACCTAAGAGTGTCTGGTAGGGACATAATAAGATAGAAGAAAGATTTATGATGAGGGAAACAATCTAATTACAGACACTTAAAAACCCAGCCAAATGGCATGGGTATGTCTCAGAGTGAGAGAGTGTACAAAGGCATGTGTGTGACCATAATTCAGTTTGTATTTGACATGATAGAAATGTGAGAGTCTGATCATTTTGAATGGTACAAAGACCTGTACATTTCCAGATAGGACTTTCTTTTCAAACTAAAAACGAGTCTCACTAACAGCACACATCTATAACCATGCTTGTGTAAGAACATGTCAGCTACCAATTGTTAGTGTAGGGGATAAATTGATAAACAAATTCAGCATATTAAAACAGAGAGAGCAGTACATCTCCCCCCCCAAATCACCGGCTGCCAACCTGAACCTTATTTCACATGGAACAGTGGTTGAGGTTGATGGCTTGTCTGAGACAATGTGTTTTCAGTTCATAACAGCATGTTTATAGAGTTGCATGGCCATTTGAATGGGACAATCAAACAGTGCTCCTCTAAAACGTGTGCGCCTGAGGGACTTAAAAGTGTTTCTCGAGTCTGTGTGTAAACTGACGTTTGCAGACGCAAGCCCGGTCCATCATCCAGATGAGAGAGGAGCAGTACTCGCAGTAGGTGGGGATGCTGTACTGGGTGGCCTTGAAGATGTGGCCGTTGTGCTCTTCCACCTGCAGGGGGCGACAGAGGACCGCAGCGTCAGAATGACACTCAAAACAGAGGTCAACCGTGTAAGTGGAAAACAAATGCAGGACTCACAATGTCACTCTCCTTCTTCCTCCTCTTCTTGCGTTCTGGCTTGGGGGCCTGAGAGAGGAAATTAATGATGTAGCAGTGAATATCTGTCCCTGTAAACCCTCCCATGTCTTGCTCTCCTCCGGTGCCCCCCCTCCAAACAAAAGCAGTTAATCCCTACCTTTCCGAGGGCTCCCTCTGCAGTCTTGTACTCTGTCATGAACTCGTCCAGGAACACCTTGAACGTGTTGACCCACACCTTGACGGGCGACTCGCTCCAGTCTCTCTGCTCCAGACGCATGCTCTTCTCCAGAATGTGCTCGAACAGGGCGTAAAGGTCCTTGTAGCGGATACTCTTCCCATCATCCATCTGCAGGAGAACAAACAGGAGATGAGTTCATTCCTGGTATTGGCTGGAGCCGGTCCATAGTGTTGAGCTTTGAGATGTTGTGAGAAAGTGCCGTAATTCAATTGAATACAGTGTAACTTTTGAAAGTGGTGGAAGATGTTCGGTGTAGATTTACAAAAATGAATAAAGACGCTCAGCTGCAGCCCAAAGAAAAAACATGTTTGGTGGCTGAAGCCTGGAACACTCTGCAGTACTCACAGCCAGAGCAGTGGAGTACGAGTTGAAGATGTTCAGGCGGAACTCCTTCAGAGCTTTCTTGAAGACCACATCCACCAAGGTGTCCTTCTTACTGTCCTCAGAGTCCAGGTCGTTGATCTGTGAGGGACAACCAATGCATACGAATATAGTTATTAAATCAACACACAGTCTACAGGACTAAATGTTAAATCTGGGACTATTTTATTATGAAACAGTAAAATGCAGTACTGCTGGACCATTTGGCTATTTGTGAGTTTGTACACAAAAGGTTAATGAGAGTGTATGGTAAATGTGAATCCATTCATTCTTATTTGTCAGTCAGTACATATGTCTGTCAGTCAGTACATCTGTCTGTCTACCTTTTTCATGAGAAAGTCATTCATGCTTCTGTAGTCGTGTGCGCTGGTGAGGATGTGCAGTGCATCGTTCTGCCACTGGGCGGGCTCTAGAGCCACGCTGCTGATCTTGACGCTGCGTCGCCGCCTCACTTTGGGGGAAGGCTCCTTGTTCTCCTTGGACTCCCGCCCCCTTGTCCCTGTCAGGTCAGGGCTGTGCGGGCGGGATGCTGTCCCGTCTATGGAAGCCAAGAGCAGAGACAGCCACGGTTAGAAAAAAATACTACACACGTTGTTTTTCAGAGATGAGAAATTTGCAGAGCACTGTTCAGTGTTATGAAATAACACTTGTTCTTCACTTGAACACACAAACACACAGTTTTACCAGGATTGTCATTGCTGTTTCCTTGTGTTGACTCCATCCTGCTGGCCTGTTTCTTCTCTCTAGACAGCTTTTTCTCTGAGTACTTGGCCTTCCCCCAGAAACGCATCTTCCCTCGCATCCTGCTAAACCAAATCAAGCCCTGTTAACATTAAGGTTTTTAGGCCAGCACCTTAAACTGCCAGACCAGACACCAAAGCCACTCTCTTAACTCTGCTCTGAGCACATCTGTCTGGCTATTATGGGCTTGTTGGTAGAAGCAGGTATCTACCTTCCGTCCTGACTGGAGGTCTTAGCAAGCACTGCAACCTTGCCCAGGTCCCCTGAAGACATTGTTTTGTGGATCTTCTTCTGCGCATCCTTGTGAGATTCCTGGGAGAATGGGCATTAGACATTCAGCATGGTACATTTTAAAACCACATAAACATCACTGAAGTATCTTTACTGGGCATTCATTTTGTAATGCTATAATACAACGTCTGTAGGTCAAACAGTCAATAGTATCTGTCTGCAGCCTGCAAGACTTCAAGTTACGCCCATTCAAGTTATGCCAATTCCAAAATTACCGCGAGAACAGTAAATAGCGTAGACATAACACATGTTACAAGGAGTTAACAGCAAGGTTTCTGAGTGGTTAAGGTTAGGGTAAGGGTTTGGGTAAGGCGTAGATCGAATTAACAGCAAGGTTTCTGAGTGGTTAAGGTTAGGGTAAGGGTTTGGGTAAGGCATAGATCGAATTAACAGCAAGGTTTCTGAGTGGTTAAGGTTAGGGTAAGGGTTTGGGTAAGGCTTAGATCGAATTAACAGCAAGGTTTCTGAGTGGTTAAGGTTAGCGTAAGGGTTTGGGTAAGGCATAGATCGAATTAACAGCAAGGATTTGGACAACTTCAAGTTACGCCCAACTTCAAGTTACGCCCAACTTCAAGTTACGCCCAACTTCAAGTTACGCCCAACTTCAAGTTACGCCCAACTTCAAGTTACGCCCAACTTCAAGTTACGCCCCCTTCAAGTTACGCCCCCTTCAAGTTACGCCCCCTTCAAGTTACGCCCCCTTCAAGTTACGCCCCCTTCAAGTTACGCCCCCTTCAAGTTACGCCCCCTTCAAGTTACGCCCCTCTCTTGCAGTCTGCAGACAGACCAGTCTCCAAAAAGTACTTGAATAAGACATTACCATCCATTTTCCTGTAGAGGGCAGTGCAACATTAACGTTAAATCCAAGAACACACATCAGTGCAGTCATATTGCATCACTCATTCATTCTGCAAAACAGCTAACGGACTAAAAACAATATCATAGATAAGGATATTTGCATAATGAGAACTTGACATGGTGCCACATTCACATAGAGACACATTAGCGTAGCTATACATTATGATAGTGACACAGACATACTAACATACAGTTGACAAATCTGCTGTGAAGATAAATATGAAAGGGAGCTGAGTGGGTGAGTTAAGGAGCTCATGCTAAGGAATAAGTTGGAAGTTCGTAGTGCCATAAAGTTGGTGATGAAGGGTTAAAAGATCAGCAGTACCATGTATCACTGATGTCTCCCTAAGACAAGTTGGACTGGCCTTGTCCCAGATCGGTTTGTGGGTCCCCTTTAGAGGTGTTTGACAGAACTAAGCCCATATTGTTATAAATCCATGCAACAGCAATAGAGGATCAATCATAACGTTAAAGTTGTGGTGACCGGTTATTGTCCAATGGTTTTACAATTGACGATGGTGAGCCAAACAGGGTCCCAGGAATTACGTACTATGTTAATGTATGATTATATTTCATCTAAACCACTAGCATTAAAACTTGTAATGTTATGTTTAAACGAGGTATGATAGTAATTCTACTTTTAGATTATTCACATATAAACAACATATTACACATCCAGCCCAAATAGGGAGGTTTAAAAAAGATCGAACACATAATTTACCTTCAATTTCTATCTCAACACTTAGGATCTCATTTTCCACATTAACATACCTAAATTCTTACATTAGTCTTATACTGCCCCAATAATAACATTTCATGACATTTTATTACTAGTGGCATGGTTTTGTCCCAGATGTAATTTGGCCGGAGGTCCAGTTGGACGTGAAGCTGGAGCTGGGATGACAGCTCATAGTGAGGACTGAGACAGAGAGGGGAGAATGACATTAAGCATTGGGTGTGACGCTTGGAACAATTCCATATATTGACATTGCTTCTTGTGTACTTGCTACTAATGATTTGAGTGGGTGTTCCACCTAGCCATCTTAAAATGTATGCTCTAAGTTACTCTGGATAAGTGCAAGTGATTATTGACTAATATCTGTAATGTATTGCTTTTTGGCTTTTACTTTGTATGTGTCCTCCATTTTCAATTAGCCACTAGCCACTTGAGCTGTGTTTACAACTAATATTGTTGTCTCTGGGGAGGAGCACAGATTTAAAAACATGACTAACTTGCAGGCTAAAATGATTTGCGGTGATAAAAAAATACAAAGAATCACTAGAAGAGGCATTTTTCTCCACCAGCGAAATAGAGGAGCGTCAAGCAAAGAGCTGGTAGTACAGAAACATGTTTCTAACAAGTAAGTCAATATAAAACGGAGGTGGAGGATGCTAATTGAGAAGGGTTAGTCATGTTAAAAGTGTCTTCTCTGGCTATTAAGCCTACCCCCCCAGAGCAAAAATGAATTGGGGTTCGGAGAAGGCAGGGGACGATGGGGGGGTGGGCTTGGACCCCTGTATCGGTCCGTTTACCATTTCAGAGTCACTGTGACAAGCCGGCTCGGCGCCCCCCTCAGGTTGGGACGGTGAGAGGAGGGGCAGCGTGTGGGACTGGGCGAGGATGTAGTATGTGTCGTCATCGTCTGACTGGCCCGCCCCCTCGGAGTTACAGCGGGTCAGGAAGTCGGATCGGGTCCGAGACATACGGGCTTTCTTTTTGGGGCGGTGCCGGCTCACCTGCTCAACCACACACACCAGAACACGTCAACTGCCTGAGCTCAATGAGGGTGTGCGGATATCACGTCAACACACACGGGCAGTCTGAATGACACATTTACAAGAGGCGAAACGTGAACAAGCACACTCACACATGCACACATACAACAGACATCTGCTGTGGCATTTTATAATCAGTCTTGAGTGTTTTAATATACACTGAATTAGTAAAACTACTTAAAACTCCCAAAACATGTCTGTCTGTTTCATTAGGGTAGTCTATGGTTGAACCAACCTCTCTGCTCCTATGTCCAACGCTGGCTCTAGAAGTTGAGGCCAAAGACCGCTCCTTGTTCACCAAGTCCTTATCGGACCTAGAATACATTCAGCAAACAGTATGTAATATCTATTTGACCTAACGTATTTCCTTCACTCTCTATCAACTGCACTTATCTAGCTGCTCAATTCAATTGATTTTCATTTACACTACTAATGTAAATCTAGTGTTCATCTACTAAACATACTGTACTTACAGATGCTCATTCAACTATTTTTACTTGCACTAATACTTTACACATACTGTTCATATATTACTTTTACGGTATAGTGTATATAGTATACTTGCATCATCCTGTATTTCTTACCATCATCATCTGCACCTTTGCTACTTTTTTCCCTGTCTGGGTTAGAAGCTTAACAACATTTCATTTGCCAAGTTTTGGTGCAATGACAATGAATTGAATCAAATCACATTTTCAAACGTACTTCTCCTGTGTTTGACAATTGTGTTGCTCTACAAGGTGGTGAATAAGACCATAACTATATTCATAAATGTTTTAAAGAAAAAACAAATGCCTTGCTGTCATTTTGAGTAATGAAAGTGCTCAGTTTGTTAATAAGTGACATATCCAATGAGCGGCGACATTACAGCCACATTTTAAGCGACCAGACTCACTTGGAGAAGGGCAGCTTGCGTCGGGGGGAGGAGGAGGACTTGCTGGGGGGCTTCTCGGTCATACTGACAATGATGGTCTGGGTTGGAGGCTTCTTTGGTGGCGTCTTGGCTGCAGCTTCCCTGCTCTCCAGGATGCTGCTGGTGGAGACCCAGGTGTCCAGCTTTGGCACACCTGCCTTCTCTCCCTGGCTGGGTGTGATTACGCCTAATGGTGCCTTGGGCTCCAGGAGTATCTGGATGTCTACCTCAGAAGGACAAAGGCCATGGGTGGAGTTTGAGCCCAAGCTACAACTGTCTACCCCAGCTGAGTCAATCCGAAGCTGGGTAGCGGTCCTGTGAGGCGGGGCGTGTTCCGATACTTCCAGGCCGGCGATTGGCGTGTGATGGGAGAGAGTCCCACCCATCTGGAGTGCACTCTCCTGGGCTTGAGCCGCCAGCAGCTCCTCTTCATCCAACGGTGTCTCCTTCTGCATGCTGATGACCACCACCATGGGCCGCAGCGATGACGACTGTCGCCTCTCCTTCGCGGGCCTGCCAGGGCTCTCATTTTTGGGCTTGTTGCATTGTTCCTCAGAGGGGATGTAGAATGTGGCATGTGGAGTATCTGCCGACACCTTCTTGACGAGGGAAGGCAACATGGGTGGTGGATCCTCTTTCCTGAGACCTGGGTCGTTCTCATTCACCACCTCTCGAGCCGTCTGCATCTGGAACTCTCTGGGCCAAGTCGGGAGAGGTGTGGCCTGTTTACCATGGCGACCAGGCCTCTCCGCCTCCACAACATTATTAAGACGCTCCAGGCTCTCGCCCTTATCGGTGGAGCTCCGTTGGGGCGAGGAGGGCTGGACATGTCGGTGTCCATCCAAAGGAAAGGGGGCGACATCCGGACTTCTAGTGGTCTTGTGGTCCTGTAGACTGCCTCCCGTGCTGTGTGTCCTCACCTTGAGCAGCTCCAGGCTAAACTGGGCCTGTTCCAGCTCCCGCTTGCGCCGGTTCTCCCTCTTTGCTCGTGTCTTCATGCTGCTGGGCTCCTCCACATCCTGGTTTCTCTCGCTCTCCCCATCCTCGTCCTCCTCGTCCACCAAACGCTTTGACTCCGTCGAGTGTTCGGTAAGCCAGCCTACAGACACGTTTTTGATGTCTTCCGAGGTGTCCATATCCAGTTGCGCCACCCCCGCCGACTCTTCTTCTTCTGTGGTGGTGCAGCTCGGTCCATTGGACAAATGCGTATCGTGAACGTTCTGCTCCTTCAGCGCCCTGAACCTGTAGAAAAGAGCAACTCAAATTGTAGACAAACACAGCAACCATAATGCTTTGCTTCTATTCCTACTCTTCTCCAGTGTTAGAAGGCTTACTGTGGGTAGCAATTGGGAGTGCATGCTTTTGCTCTAGCCCAGCACTTAAACATACACATTGTTTATTCTTTGAACCAAACTAGAAATATCTGAATCGACAGGTTTGAGCAAAACATTCTGCATGCTCAAGACGTAAATCCTTTTCAGACAATAGAGGTGTTTATCACTTAAATATAAACACCACTATTTACCTCAGACGTGTCAGGTAGCCTCTCCATGCTGCCTGTAGCAGTTTAACTGCATTGCATATCCTACAATAGTGGGCTCGCTCTCTGTAGGCCCGCCAAGCTGTCTGAATCGTAATGGCTGCCAGAGCCCTTCGCTGGGAGCAGTTTCTCCAGCTCCTCTGTATTATCAAGGCAGCATCTCGCCACAGCAAGAAGCTCCTGTGCTCCCTGTAGCACCTCCAAGCTGACTGCAAGCACACTGCTGCCTCCTCCTGGACAGCTGGGTCCACTGCGCCCTCTGACTGACTCAGCAGACAGCTTCGCCACCACCGCTACGAAAAAAAATACAGACATATGTTAAAAAAAGGAATGTAGTTTTTTTTTTCTCCATGTACAGTATGACAACTATGTCAAAGTGAAATCCTGTGAGATGTGACAAAACATACAGTGCCAGAATCTTTGACTGGCAAAAACTGTTGCTAAAACTACATTATTCATCTTTTTTTGTTCAAAAACTAAACTGTCAAACGTTGTTCTTCGGAGTGTGGAAACTCAGCTACTGAACATGATCAATATAACAGTCATTTAACATTCATGTTATCAGGAGGCCAAATGTAGACTGAGTAAAAACATAATAGTTTTAAAATATTGCTTCATACTACCACTCCAAATCTTAGTAGCAGTTTATTTGTCCACGGAAAAGGCTTTCTTCAAACTCATTGGAAACAATGTTAACTTCAAAATGAATTAAACAGTTACACCTCTCGCCAGTTGAAATGTCTATTTAATCCTTCTTTTCTAATTATTCAGATAAAATGGTTGGAATTTAGGTGAGTCATATTGATGGGATTTAGGTGAGTCATATTGATGGGATTTAGGTGTGTCATATTGATGGTCTGCATAGTTTTGAACTGAACAGGCTTTTTTTCAGTCTGACAATGATTTGGACAATTCTTGTTTCCAAGCATCACTTCCAAAGACAATAAGGCTTCCAGAAAACACACTGGAACACACAATGATTAAATTGTTGGGAGGAAGGTTCTTGAAAGGTTACTACAGTCTACTGGCCTGGGTAACTGTACAACTTCAAGGCCATTTTCTATATTTCTGCTAGAGTTATGCAATTGCATAAAATGTTTACGACATTCTTTCACTACAAACTCCTAGGAGGTATTAATAAAATAAAATAAGAAGAAACTCATCCAATGAAATGTGCCTTTGTTTCGGGGCAGAAGACATTCAGGTTGCCTCAATGTCATCAATATCCTGTTGAGTATCGACCAGTTTAATGCTTTAATCTGTACACCTGCTATAGTGTACGTTCACTACATTTTAATGCTTTAATCTGTACACCTGCTATAGTGTACGTTCACAACATTTTAATGCTTTAATCTGTACACCTGCTATAGTGTACGTTCACAACATTTTAATGCTTTAATCTGTACACCTGCTATAGTGTACGTTCACAACATTTTATTGCTTTAATCTGTACACCTGCTATAGTGTACGTTCACAACATTTTAATGCTTTAATCTGTACACCTGCTATAGTGTACGTTCACTACATTTTAATGCTTTAATCTGTACACCTGCTAGTGTACGTTCCCAACATTTTAATGCCATTGCAAATTTGGCTGAGAAGGCACACCAGCCACATTTCAGGACTAATGACTGTGGGAAGAACGTTATACGGGAAGGTGGTTGTATTGTAGCCAGCAAAAGTGGGCATACTAAATAATCATTTAATCATTAGAAACATTAGGATGAAATGTAAATGATAAAAAGTTAGAAATGTAATCAATTAATTCTGAAGAACAAACGATAAAAAGAAAAATAATATGATTTTGTATTCTGCTACATAACCTAAGATATATTATTTCCCTTTTATTGTCTAATAATAGATACACTACATCCCAAATGTAACCACCTGATGGGTGACTATCAGTTGGCAAAATGAGAATGAAGAGTGATGACCAAATCACCACAGCGTATATTCACAAGACACAAACGGGCTAAAAAGATACCACAATGGACCGCGTATGCCAAACCATTTCATCAATATAATAAAGAATTAATGTACAAATTAGTACAATAAATTATGACCTAATGACTCTCCGATTTGGAAAAAGGCTAATTTTTCTCTTTATTTCCAGCCAATAGCAGCCATTTAGTTGGACTATAGTTACTTGCTGAACAAACAAATAAAAACCCTATAAATAATAAGGCCATGAATGAGCTAGGACCCTCTTTCAACTGGTGCTAAGTCTTCATTGGACACCAATTGAAATTAAAAGCCAGAAACCAGCAAAAACTAGGCCTTCTGTGTATAAAACAACAAGGTTATGTTCAGTCAGTGAGGGACCACCAACATCTTTTTGATTTCAAATCATTTGGCTACAGTGTTGATTAACACAACCATGGACAAGGCCATCCGTCTCACCTGGATGACATTAGCGGACAGCCTCATTTCGATGAACTGTTTTCTCTCCAGCCGGGCTCTGAAGCGGCGCTGCAGCGTTACGATGCGTCGCAACACCTCAGTGTGCAGCTTGGCCTGCAGCCGCTGTCGCTCCGCCTCCCGTAGGAACACCTGAGAACACAGAGCGATCCAGTCAGAGGGGCGGACACACCCCTTGAAATTAATGTGATTTAGAGTGAAGAGAAAAAGAATAAGAGAGCGGAAGGCTTGGTTTGCACACAAGTTCCACCTGAGGGGAAAAAGAGCCCTTCCCAGATGGCTTACCAGTGTGTTGCCCACTTGATACCCAGCAGGTGCCAGGTGAACCTGACGAAAGAACTCCCTGATGCCAGACTTGGTTGGTGGAGTGTTGTCTGCTAAGAGCACACGGAAGTGCCGCACAAACTCCTGTGGAGAGGTGAACAAACCAAACATCAGAAGCATTGTTATTGACTTTAAAAGGTTTTAACGTTTTACAATATGCTCCTCCTGTGTCCAAACGGCAACCTTCTTGTTTAAATGTACATCTCCATGTGTCTTGCTATATTTAGGATCATTTGATGTTTATTGTTTGTTCTCTTACAAATTGAAGATCTTTTCATTTTTTAAAATTCTTTACTTTATTTAATGTGTTTCAGTGTTTGCGTCGTCATCCTGTAATAAACCAATCAGAAAAATGTCTTTCAAATAACCCAAATGAAGCTTTTGCTGCTTATCCAAAGGACCATGTAGTCAGTGCATTCAACTCAGGTAGGTAGTACAGTACATTATGTGTGGTTGTCTGCTAACCTGTACCCGTGACCTGGGCTGTATCTTCATTGGTTGGTATGAAGGCTTACCTGAAAGGTGTATTTGATAGCGTATCCTGATTGGCGAATGCGAACCGTCTCTAGCATGCCTGTGTACCTCAGCTGTCTGAGCACTAGAGCATCATTGAAACGCAGGGGGAGCTGCGAGAGACGGACAGAGAGACAGAGAGAGTTAAACAAGACATTGAAATGAAGCAAGGTCGACAACATTTTTTATAATTGGCAACAGGCTACACCATTAACAGTAGTTCCCTAGAATTTAATTGCTTTAGTGGTTTCCATGAGCAAATTGAGCTTGTTAGGATCTACATCTAAGAAAACAGAAAGCTTTAAGTACAGGATGTGTTAACTGAACATACCTTCTCTGCATTGGAGCGGATACACTTGACAAAGTATGGCTCTGACTGGCCGAGTGTCTCCATCAGCTTGTTCAAGGACGCCTTTACACAGCAAGAGACACATGTTATAAACCCATGAACCAGGAATTAGACACCTAATTCGTAATAATTATAGTAGACGCATGTCCAATTCCAAATCAACCCTTAGCCTTTACGGTTAACGCCAATCTGACATATGCCATGTGACATGCTTTGTTAAACCAAGTACAAGCTGCATCAACTATATTTAATTTGACATTTATCAAATTATTTACGATCTGGTAATGTGAAGGAGACAAGCATTTGGAATTGGTTCAGGCTGGGATGAGATGAAAAACAGCCTGCCACTAGAGGGCGAAAGAGAGCTGTAGATTCCTACCTGAAACTGGGCACTGATGCTGGGCGGTTTCTTCTTCTTGTGAAGGTGGAGGAGGGACTTGGTGATGCGGTCATGTAGCGTCACGCTGCTCAGGTACCTCAGAGACTTGACGTCTAGCAGGTGCTGCACAGAAAGAGACACCACCAAAGGAAAATGTGAAAACGCCCGCATGTAACCATAACTCATTCTACATTTTGAGCAATATCATAGGAGGTCATTGTCCACCTATTCTTTTCTATATAAATTTCAGCTAAATCACAGCAGAACTAAAATCCTTGAGAAAATGAGTAGTACTCGTAAATATATTTTATGTGATGAAAAAACCACTGACAAACTGTACGTTGTATTTCTACAATTTGTAAAACAACCATATTTTCTGTAGATGTTACCTTTGGTAGGCTGAGCTTTGATTTGTAGTTTTTGTTCCGCCTGTGGGAAAGAGATGTCAGATATCCAGTATGATACAGTAGAAGGAACATACATTATAGACCATAGTTTGAGCAATGCATATCCATGGGTTCAAGTCAAACGCCCTCCACTGTTCCTGTGCAGTTACATCTCCAGAAGGATTCAAACACCTGGCCGTAACAATGCAGCCGACATGTGGTTCGAGAGCGACAGTCATACTCACATGAGGATGCCCTGGGCTCTCTCCAGGAGCTTGCTGCTCGTCGAATTCACGAAGATGCCGTCGTCAAACTCGGAGCTGGATGACGACAGTCGACCCTGTATGGAACTTTGCCCGTTGCAGTTCACACCGTGACCATCCCTGGACAAACAGAGTTTCAATCGCCGATGCACGAAATAGAAGCAAAAAGGTTGTTACCGTGTACTGGGGCTTTCAACGTGATGCTACAGTTCATACCGGGCAGACTTTTCATTCAGAGTATTGGTGCCTTGGAGGTCTGACAAAGGGCTACGTGGAGTCTTTCTGGTGATATCTGTACAGGTTGGATGACAGAAAGAGAGGGGAAGAGAAATACAGAGGGAGAATAGGAATTAGACAGAAATACATAAAGAAAAAAAGAGCAAGAAATAGACTAACTGAATGGAAGCAGGATATGTCCGTTTTTCTATCACAAAAAAAGACATTTACACAAAGAATGTGCATGAGTTTATTCCATATTACTGGGTGAGTTGTCGCTCACTCCACATTGCGACAGCATCAGGAAATCCATTGAGAGGTACCTAGAATTGTATTGTGTGTGTGCACGTATGCAAGCTTGATTATAGGCTCCCTCCTCAATCTTCCCCCCAGAAACTAAAGGCCCAATGAAGACAGATATGAGCGTTCCCTCACTCCCTCTCCACTCGGCGTCTTCTTAATGGACTTTGATTTCCCAGCTGGTCTCCCCCGTCATGCTCCGAAAGGCCAGATAATATGAATGAGGGCGTTATCAGGCTCTGCTACACCCCACGGGGCCTGAAGCTGGGACCGTATTTACCGCTGGACACAGAGCTCTTAGGCCACTCGCTTTCTAGGCAGGTACTTCCTGAAGGCAGAACTCTCGCACTGTCGTAATCGATTGGCAACATCGGATTGTGTAGGAGTGAGATACTCGAGTAAAAAACGAGATATTAAATCGAGTGGGATTTGGGTCAAGGGGGTAAGGGATAGTGGATTGATTGTGAAAACGCACAGAGGATTGGTTATGAGAAGCTGCACGTCTGGGTGTAGATTATCTGAGATAAGCTGGTGAATGGAGACAAATGGAATCGCCTGCAGAGCTGTTCACTGGGGGCATTTCCCTGAGAGGATCATCCATTTAAACGATTGAGGTTGTTGCACGTGGGATCAAGAGAGACGTGCTCAGCCATAAATCGCAGGACACACACGAGTACACCAGATAAACACACACAAGACAGCTCTATACTGCAAAATCTCAGAGGACATCATATAAGTAAACATTATGGGGCACAGAAAACAGTAACTTGGTAACAGATACGATCACTCCTCAGACTAGTTTGTGTGTAAGATCACACATTAGACACGGCTTTGTTCCATTGACTATTCCAGGACAAATTGCCCACTACAACCTAATGAGGCTCCAATTGATTTTCAATGGATAACTGGTAGCAAAGCAATTTGCTGGTCAAGGCCAAAGATAAGTCGCCAACCTGGTTCTATAGCATTTTGATGATAAAACATAAGAGATTTGTGGCCTTTAGCATTCTACTGCGCTCCAATCAACTCTTTACCACATCAAGGCCTGGTGTCAAGCGAGAGAGCAAATTTATTTTCTTTCCTTATTTGTGAGCCTAGAGTGGTGGGCAGCAGAGAGGATTGTGGGACTTGGGGTTTCTGTCTTACTATATTTCTCATCTTTGCATCTCTGCAGGATCTCCAGGCTCCTCTGGTGCACGGGGTGGTGTAGGAAGCTGAAGCTGTCCACGCTCTTGACGACACAAGGTACAGCGGCGTCCGACCCTGCTAAGCACAGTGAGAGAGCGAGAGAGAGAGAGAGCGAGAGAAACAGAGCGAGAGAAAGAGATCAAGGCGGTGAGAGGAGAGTGGAAAATGTGTTACATAAAAATGTTGACAGCGCACCATGTAAATGAATAGGGATGGAGCCTAAAGCGGAAGCTCAGCATGCGATAATGGAAGAAACGTGACAGCCCCATGCATCTGGAGTGGTGGGATTTATGCCTTCAAAATCTGAACCTCCCAAAAGTGTTGGAACGCCGCATAGCCAGTTTACTTTTCTGAGTATGAAAACGCACATTTGAACAACCCCCGAAAGAAATTGGGGCGGTTGCCGTGGCAATGAATAATGGAAAAGAGTGGCGTTCAGGGGATGTGAAATCAAGCTTGTCTAATGGAGAAGAGCGTTCAGAAGACGCATTATGTGGTGGAGAAAAAAAGAAGAAGTTATTTCCACCCCCAACCCGGAGCCAAGTAACACATTGAACAAGTTGCTATTTGTGACAGCCAACAGAGAGTTGACATGATGTACTGTGGTGGCCCCATCGGGGGTGGGGGGGGGGGTGAGTCACGGCATCCCAGGAATCCAAGCAGCTCTGCCACACTGAACGAGTCGTGGGTGTGTTTGAGTAGCTTCATTCCGGTTTTTGTGCATGTTTGACTAAGCCAGTTGTGTGTGTTTGTGTGAGTATGGTTACTCCTGTGCGTATACGTGTGTTAGAGGGAAATTACAGGTGTGTCTCTGCTAGAGTACGTTTATATGTCTATGTGAGTAAGTAACTCGATTTTTATAGGTATGTGTGAGTACATTAATAACTTGTTCTTTAGTATGTTTATACCTGTGTTCATGCTTGAGTGGGGCTGGCGATCAAACATGTTGCGTGTGCTTGAGCACGTTCATATGCATTTATGTTTGAGTGTGTTTCTACGCGTGTGTGTTTGGTTGACCCTCACCAGTCTTCTTCTTGGTGTGTCTCTTCCCAGCCTCTCTGAAGGCCACCATGGCCCTAAAGTAGGCTCTGAGGACTGCCCAGCGGAAGGTTGCAACAGGGTCGATGCCCATCAGGCCACAGATGAAGGCGTTCTTGCTGCTCTTTAGCAGGGCCACGATATCGGGCCGCATGTGGTCCGTGTTCTTCTCTCTGAAGTCCTGTAGAAGAAAGCGTACAGATTAGATCTGCCAATTGAATCGAGCATAGATATATAAATGATAGACTTAAGCTACACCCTACAGCGGAATTTAACTACCATTTCCAGCACCACATGGAGCTGCATATTATGTGGTAGAAATATTACATTAATGTTGGGTATTAGTGTTCACTGATAACCACAACATACATGCAACAACCATGCGGTCTAAAAGGCTTCTGGTTAAAAGAGTATGCCAACAGTGCTTTACCTTGACCCTGTATTTCACCTTGCCAGCGTAGTGGCGGATGATGAAGGCGGGCTCCATGACGGCGGGGAACTCGATGTAACTGTTGCCCTCGTGCTGCCGCTTGAACTTGTCCAACAGTGTCTGGTTAGACGCCTGGGGGAAACTAAAAGCACACAGGAAGAGTTCATTCTATCTCAGTGGCTGTGGACTCACTCAAGGTCAGGCAGAACATGCATCTGTAGCCACTGTCGGATTTAACAAGAGATTCATTTAAACAATGGATTTAGTGTGGAAAACCAGTGAGTGGCCATCTACCAGTAAAAACATCTGCCTTTTAGAACTTAAAAAGAAACATAATATGGACCTTAATTCTTTTTATACCAAAAGGTCTAGGCCTAACTCAGAATTCATGAATATATGTGTCCGCTTTTTCTCAAGCAAATATCCTGAAACTTTCCGCCATTACTATATGTAGATTGAACAAGCTATGGGACTCCGCTGCTCTGGAAAAGTACTGTGCTTCTTTAAAGCAACAGTCCTCACAGCTCACTAAAATATGCCTCTAGTGGGACTATGACATGTGTTGCTTCCCCTAGGGGTTAGAGAACAAGCCTTACTGGCCCATAATAATGTATTAACAAAGATATGTACACATTTTGGAACAAGATATACTGCCGTTCAGATGTCGTCTTTTCCAGGGACGTCCCTGCATTTCTGTCCCTATATTTCTGTCCCTGCATTTCTCAGTAGGGCCACGCCAAACCACATTCTGCCTGGATTACAAGCGCATGGTTGCGTAAGCAGAGTGCAGTGCGGGTGCTAGCATGGCCTGCCTGCATCGTCCTGATCTGTCTCCGAATGAGAATGTGTGGCGCATTATGAGCCGCGAAATAAGGCAACGACTTATGAATGACAGCTGTGAAGCTGAGGACATGCATAATAGATGGAGAACAATTCAGGCTCCTAACAGTGGAGTGTCCCAACTTTTTTGGAGTGTGTTCCAGACATCAGCTTTGATATCAGTGTACATTTGAAAGTAAAACATCACATAAAGT
This sequence comes from Umbra pygmaea, assembly GCA_016801145.1. Classification (NCBI taxonomy): domain Eukaryota; kingdom Metazoa; phylum Chordata; class Actinopteri; order Esociformes; family Umbridae; genus Umbra; species Umbra pygmaea. The sequence continues at coordinate 18,538 of JACXGM010008181.1, forward strand.
GGTAATAATGTGTTTTAAATATAGTACAGGGTGAATCGAATTTTCAAATGACACCTTTTGATTGTTTTTTACATTTTCCATATTGTCAAAACCTTTTCAGAATTGGGGTTGTAAAACCAACTAAATGCATTGGGAATGATATTTAGACTAGAAGAGTGCCCCCTATTGGCCATCCAACACCACTTCTAGCAGCATTGGTCTCCCATCCAGGGATTAACCAGACCCGACCCTCTTAGCTTTCAGAAGCAAACCAGCAGTGGAATACAGGGCGCTACGCTGCTGGCTATAATGCTGGTACCATATTTACCATATTTTTGTCCAAGCCCTGTGGAATTGAAATTTTGGCAGGGAAGGTACCCCAGTACATGTGAAATTGCCCTGAGGTAGTTTGAAGTAGGCCAGACATACTGTACAAAACAGCATGGAGGACGATTTCGATGTCAGCTCACGTACTTGCACTCTTCATCCAGCAGGTGGAGCAGCGCGGTGGGCTTCTTGCTGATCAGGTTGATGCAGGCTGTGTTGTCAATATAGTCAATGTTGTGCCAACTGATGCCCTCTGCCCTGTACTCCTCCTGTAGGGTCCGAACCACAGTGGTGTGGCGTCAGTGGGAGAGGTAAAAGGTTGCTTACATGCCACTCAAAATAACATATTTTTGTACATTCATTCACAGTTAATTAATGTGAATATTAATAAAAAAGGAACTGTGTGATAAAGCGGCCAGACTTTATTCTTGAAAAGTGCTGAGAACACTAACAAAGAATAAACTGCACTGCAATTCAATTTATAATTCAACAGTCTAAAGGAAAAAATATTATACAACAAACGTCACCACAGTATCAGCAAGAGTTAACAGCATAACTTCATATGAAAAGCCAAAATTCCACAAGCTTATGACACCTAGTACCCAGCAAGTTTGCCCATATAAGCGGTGCAAGTGGGTGCGGGTTACGTTTGTAAGCTGGTGTTCTAAGCCGACTGGTGTGTAACCCAGGAGCACTGTGGTGTCGCTATATGGAGAAAAGAGCATGTGTGAATGTGTTTGAAATTTAGCAAGTGGCCATAGATGAAAAACCAGCTCAATTACACTGACTATAAGAGAGAAAATAGCTCAACATCAATGTAGTGACAACGATGACACTTCCTTTCCGACGTCAATATTATTCCATATTTAACCCCAGAAAGTGCGTGAGTATCGTTGTGTCAGTACCAGAGACACACACAACTGAGAACCAGGAAGTGAAAATAGCCCGAACACCTGACTACTGCAACATACTACTGTAAGAACATGCTTTCAAGTGTGACTTGACATGGCAACCCTTTCTCCCCAGATCTTTATGTGGCAAGGAAACGATGAAAAGCATTTTTAACACGTGGTAGTTAGAGGAGGAAGTCTCAGACTTGTGGGAAAGGAAAACCCAACCAAGGTGAACAAATTAGCAATGTGCATGAATTAGCAATGTGCATGAATTTAGAGGTAATTTTCAGCTATGTCATACATAAAATATTATACAAAATGACACATACCATGAAGCACTACACAACCGTCCATCATACATGCTCCTTTGATAATCTGTCAATAAAGATTAAACCTTGCCTTTTACATTAAATCCTGAACTGGGAAATCAATCAAATTCAATCCAATGCATTTTATAAAGCCCTTTTTCCACAGCAGTTGTCACAAAGTGCTTTGACAGATACCCGGCCTAAATGACATATTTTCCCAAACCACAGGGTACAGCAGTACAGGCCTAATCCTTCCTGTATCACATACAGTAGAGATACGAAGGGTTCTGAGACATCACTGCTCATTACTCTGCTTTATGACCTCTGTGTATTTTTCTCTCCGTCGCTCTCCCTTCCTCACTCGTATGCTAACATTCTCCCTCTCTCTTCAGTGTGTGCTCTACCATGTTGTGTTTGGCAGGCTGCCCTGGCGTTAACAGGGCGGGAAGGCTCTCACTCCTTACTGCTCACCAAAAGGCTGGTTTATTAAAGTCCAGGCAGGAAACACTGGGGCTGTATAGGGTGTCGGGAGCCGGTTGGGATTATTTTAAATCTTTAAAGCAGCTATAAATATTACCTTTAATGCAGCGTAGTCTTTCACAGTGTCTTTGTATAGCCTGCTCTCTGATCAGTTGTGCAGTGCTGCCAATAGGAGTTGGTTAAGAGGCTACAGTATATAGTGCAAGTAGATCTGAGATCAGACTATGAGCGTGTGAGAAGAGCTCAGTTGACAAATGAAAAACAAACGTTAGTTAAGAGAGTAGACTTTGTAGATATACTTGACACGGGTACGCATGGCTCGTACATAGTGACGACATACTTGAATTGCATTAGTAGCAATAAAAGTAGGCAGTAGCAATAAAAATACAATCCAATGAAACATGACAGCCCTTTTACGTGTCATGACATTGACAGGCTTGGGTGGTTGATAAAGAAACCAACACTCTACTTGTTAATGGAAAAGCAGTCTGAATAACCCTCTGATTTTAAAATGCATATACAGCTCAGCAAAAACAAATGTGTCTAGTTTTACTATTGTTCGGTTTTTGGGTCAAATAACAATTTGTTTTTTATTCTTTCATAAAGTACTAAAAACATTTATTCTAAATACAAATATTGTCATTCAGATCATTTATTTACAGAAAATGAAACCTGGTCAAAAGAACAAAAAAGTTGCAGTGTTGTTAGACCTAGAATAATGCAAGTAAAATAAGTTTGTATTCATTTTTAAAGAAAAGAATACTAATGCATTAACTTAGGAAGAGTTCTGAAATCAATGTTTGGTGGTGGAATAATAATAATTGTATAATATATAATTGGCTTTCATACATCTTGGCATGCTCTCCACCAGTCTTTCACGTCGATGTTGGGTGAATCTATGCCACTCTTGGTGCAGAAATTCAAGCAGCTCGGCTTTGTTTGATGTTTGTGACATCATAAATTATACTTCTATAATGAAAAGTGCTTTACAAATGCAATACATTATTATGATTATTATCGTCCTCTTGATCACATTCCAAAGGTTTTCATTGCGGTATATTTCAGACAAATTTGCAGTGGTCTCTTAAATTTTTCCGGAGCTGTATCAGACTGAAAATATTTTCAGTTGGTTATCTTACAGATGACTGTCAAAGCAGAATGGGTGGAGGATCAATGTTTGCATAGAGGCTGCGGTGAAGCTTTTGAGTTGATGTTTTGATACGCCTGTAAATCATTGTCATACAGACAAGAGGGAAAATTAAGGAGCAATTGGCACAGCCGTGTAAACGTTGGACTCTTGCCACCCTTGGGATTAGTATTTGGTGCCTGTTTGTTCTGGCCACTGTTCAAATGTAAACACTAGCTGCTGATAAGATTAACTGATTGGTTGGTTACTTAGGTGATAGTCTAGCCCGGAACAGGTGAGTTGATAGAAGGCATTCGCTCCTCGACACTGATTGCTAGTCAGTTTGAAACGTTGTTAACATAACCCTCACAGTTAATAAGGTCAGGATTCAGAGAGGATACAGAGCTGATCCTAGTACAGTTCCAAAGTGTAACCCTAACCAAGTAATTCCTCACATGGAAACATCAGAGCTGCCACGCCCACACTGGACTAGTCAAACAAAAACAAATTATTCACAATCTGGAAAACCTTTCACACAGCTCGTGTACGACATAACCTTCAAAGTTACGATCATAAAATAAACTTCACTATTAAATGTCTACGCTGGGCCAAACCTGTGAATAAAGTCATGATTAAACCATAATAAACACAAAGCCCTTTATGTCAACAAACACAGCTGATGTTTTCAGAATGAGCGCTAAGTATCACACCTACTGGTGGACTATCACAAGGGTCTGTGCGTCAAGAAACATTGAGAAATGTAGATGAAAATCTAAGGCATAGGCCTGACAGAACAAACACTGACTTTCTAACAATAAATAAAATAAGGACTACTAATACTGTGCTAGTTTTAGCTACTATTATGTTTATTGGATCTGTTGTTGCTAATATGACTTCATAATGAACATTGTGTGTGTGTGTTCCTAGCCACAGGGTGAAGAGGGGACATATGACTGACATACTGTAGCTAGCAGCTGCCAGCCAGTGGTTCTATGAGATCCTCATTGACACTGAGTCGACATTAGCCCACCATTTAAAAAAACATTGCTCTTTTTGACCATATGCTCCTCTCCATTTCAGCCACCAGCGCTGGGCCTGGCCATTGACCTGCCACAGCCAATCAGCACTGAAGAGAGGGCGACGAGAGGCGACAGCCAATGTGACATCACACAAAGAATGGCAAGTTTATATCAGTGGGTCTGTCTGTGTATCCATCCATCTCATTTGTTTAATTTTTACAGTTTAGTTGCTAAGCAGATGCTCTTATCTAGGGCGACTTACAGTAAGCACATATCCACCTATCCATCTATCTGTGTCTGTGTTCATCTACCTGTCCATGTCCATTTGTCAGTCTGATAAATCCAACATCCGTTTTCCAGGGTTATCCCATCAGAATGAGAACTACAGTTGTTAACAGTAGTTTGTGTGCGCCAGAGGAAGTGAACTGTGCTAAAGACAACCAACATGTTGAGAGGAAAAGAGAGCAAGTAAAAAAGCAGAGGTACGAGTGAGACGAGGAGTAGTGAAAAATAAGAATGGTGAGAAGAGGGAGGGAGAGTCACAGCATATGTATGTATTAGAGGAGCAAGTGTAGTGGGGGCGCATAAACTGTGTTAATGCAAACTGACGTGTCTCTGTTTATCAGCCCTCACCATGACTGCTCTTCACACAGGGTAGATCGCCTGTGGGCACGACACAGATACACTGTCCTGTCACATCCACCTACACAGGCAACGCTTTACATTATTACATAAGTGCTATTCTATAATAACCACAACATGGGTTAAATACATGTAATAACAGAACAACACTCTGAACACAATGGACGGCAGGAGCATTGAAAAAGACTGAATATGGAGGTCGAGTATTAGCACAGCCATGTGTGCCTTTTAAGACCGAGCCTCTTCACTGGTCATGGCGGTGTGTTAGCATTTCCATGTCAGGGAGTGGTGAGTTATGGAGCACTAATTAACAGTGCTGACAGTCTGCGGCGCAAATGACAGGACACACCAATGACAACCAGCTTGTAAAGGACTATGTCAACAGAAAAAAACAGCCAAGGAGTTGAGTGACATGAATAAATGTAAGGGTTGACTATATTTCCTGGGACAGGGATTGACAGAAAAAAAGGTAATTCTGAGGTAAATCTTCACAGATGGTTGATGGAATTCACTTTTAGGTGTGGACAATATCTGTGTGCTACATAAACCGCAACCAGTACGAACTTTAAGCAGAGCCTTCCAGAAGCCCCAAACTGACATCCCCCATCTCCTGCAAGACTGACACATTCTAAGAGGCATGGGGTATAATCCCAATTTCTCATATTTAATCCATTTTAATAACAGAAAAATAGACTTTAAGTGGAAAAATCCCTAGACGGTACGATTAGGACTTAACCCTTAGGCTGTCCAATCCAAGAAAGAAAATCACGTCTGCTCACAAATCCTTTCTAAGTAGGTAAAAGGTGAGAGTGCAGAGTCATTGGGTTCATTATGTAATACTGGGTCTGTTTTCTGAGGAGATGTTTCTGAAGCTAACTCAGGGTAACGCCATGTTAGAATGTTTTGGAGTTTACATTGCTGAAATTGATTGTCAGAAGTCAGCAGGGAGTTTGTTTAAACCAAATGGACCAAACGTGACTGATTTAAAAAAGAGATATGTATAATTGTAAAACATCATTAACAAACCAGTCCCTCATGTTTCCTGAGGGTACTGGCCGGTAAGAAATGCAACCATGGTGATGGTATAGGATGCCATGGGTGCTCTCAGCTCTACGGTATTAGTTTTGAGTGAGACTAGAGTTCTACATGGGCGGGTAATTCAGTCCTAACTTCAGGGGGTGTAAACAAAGAAACTAACCTCAAAACATCAACACGAAGGAACACAAAAACACAGAAACCTCACAGCTAGAACCCATGTTCTGTCAGGAAGACAAAACCCTCTAAATCTTAACAAACTCAAAAGCTTCCCTATATGGAAATGAGGAAATTCTGAAAAAACCTTTCAAAGACCATTGCTACACTCAAAAGACATCATAAGCCAGGCACTTTGGCGCTGCTAACTAGCTAAATGAGACAAAACAATAAACAGCATGCAGACCAAACAACAATGAGCCCATGTTCAAGTCATTAGGATGGTAAACACAGACAGAAGAGAGACAGGCTGTGTTACTCCAGTCAGGCTGCCAAGAAGGCCCAAACATCCTCATCAAAACCATATCAAAAACCCCTCCGCCTGGAACCTCTGCATGCACAAATACCCTGACCTCGTAAACCACAGATTTCACTGCATTCCTCCCGACTATGAGGAAATGGGGCTTTTTTAACAAAACTCTGTTCTCTTCTGTGTGGCTCACATCTATGGTTTCAACAGCAGGCGATAAAAAGGTCCTGTAAAAATAGTAGAAAGTCATCGAAAGATGTAATTTTCTGGAATGTGGAGTAGACAGACAAGGCACTGACGCCTACGCACACCCACGTTGACGCTCAGTAGCACGCACACAAACACACACACACAATGTAAGTCACACACAGCTATTGTGTGCCCACCAAATAAAGACTGTACGGGTACTATGGAGCAAAAAGGACATGCCACACTGCACAATAGTTATTGTGGTACAAGTTAACATGCAGGCCGGTTTCTGCTGCCCGTGTACGTGCTCAGACATCACGGCTCAAGAGCCATGCGTCACAGCCATTGAAACTAGAGTATTTCTAGAACGGACATTCGCGTTCCAATCAATATTCTGTGATGGGTCGAATCACCGCCATTTTGTACTTTAAACATGAAAGCTGACATGGTACCCGTGCCATCCCATGTCCGTGGTCACAGCAGGACAAATGAGACAAAACTACAATACTGTGGTTCAAACGGTTCCATCAGTCGTACTCTCCATGTGATCGTCAACACACTGGTGTTTGACCAGCAGGCGACCTACACATTTCCCTGATAGGCACCCATGCATGCAGACTGTCCGACAGAGAGACCAACAAAGAGACCAACAGACCTGCTCCAGCTTGAAGATGTGCTGGTTGAAGTAGTGCTGGAGCCTTTCGTTGGCAAAGTTAATGCAGAACTGTTCAAAACTGTTATTCTCGTAGTCTTCGAAGCCGAAGATGTCCAGCACTCCAATGGAAAGAATCTGGAGAGAGAGAGAGAGAGAGACAAAGGGGGGGGGGTGGGTGGAGAGAGGGGTAGGGAGAGGGAAAGAAAGGGAGAACAGTTTGATGCCTTTCATTGTTGATTCAATCATGTACAAAACCATTAATTAAGAAATGAAAATAATCTTGGTGGATGTTTGATCTCTTATCACAAGAGAGCATTGTGGGATATAAAAGGTTAAAGCCACACAATACTCCTGAATGATAGCCCTCGAAATATACCCTCATCTTATTCTGTCAGACTTACAGACACATGTTTTTAGAGCACCAATAAAACAAGCAGAAGAGCCCATCTGCCTCTGTGTTCAGGGCACACAAGTGGACACAAACAAACGCGCATTTGGGAGAAGAGAAGCAAATATGATCTGTGATCTAATCCTTTGGATGCCCCTGAGCAAAGCCAACCAGCTGCCAGTGCCCACCGAGGTATTCACATCTGCGCCAGTACACACACGAGCACACAACACATGTACACACAACGCGCCAACTGTGTGATGTCATTGCTCCATTACATCCTGGTGGAACAACACCTCATAGAATTTAAGCCGTGAGAAATCCAGGCTGTTCTGGAAGCAAACGATCAGTACTTGACCGATGTACCCATTAAATTGCTGACTGATTGCGTGTGTGTATCTGTGGGGGATGTGTGTAAGTGCATGTGCGCAACTCCTACCTTGGCGCTGTCCTCCAGGTCTTTGTTGTTGAGCAGGGCATGGTTGGTCCTGAAGACGATCCAGTCAAACAAGGCGCTGTACAGGGATTTAGCCATAGAATCCCTCACTGTGCCGGCCTGCAAACAAAGACCATCGTCATGACCGATTTCACCATCTGCTCCAATCACAAACAAGCTGTACATTTAATTCATGCACACCAGCGTCTTCTCCCCCTGTCAACCCCCACAATCGCCCATTAAACACGCACGCACACACACACACGCGCACGCACACACGCACGCACGCACAATCCTGCTTGATCTAATTTATGCATACCTAACCTTCCATAATGTAAAGCAGGTGGAAGCAACAATGGAAAACATTCCCATAAAATAATCTGGTGTACGCGACCCATTAATCTACCCGATTAGAGAAAAGTGTGTGTGTGTTTGCTAGCGTGGTTAACATATGCTTTAAGTATGTTAGCGTCCAGATGTTTCCCACTTCTTAGGGTGCGCTGCTAATCCTCCCACACAGTATGTGGTCTGGACAGATGTAATTCCGTAGACCATCAGAGAGACAAGGGCACAGCAAAGGATACAACACACCATTTATGGATTATTTTTCCATCAATGTATATTGAACAACAATATCAACCAAACATGTAAACTGTTGGTTCCATAACATTTTATAATAGATCCCAGAGCAATTCCAGACAGACAAAAAAATCTTTCGTTTCTTGTAAAGTCCTAGATGTAACATTCTGATTCACTCATTTGTCCTGTAACTCAGTTAAATCTTTCAAAATTCTGCAAGTTGCATTTCATTCAGTGTACATATCTGTCAGTCTATCAATGGTCAAGGCTGTCTGTCTGTTCACACATATCTCCACCCAGTAATTTGTTTGAGTAATTTGAAGGAAATAAATATTTTATATAATATATGTTTTAGTACTTATTTTTGTAAAGAACACATATTTGGGAAAATTGTGCACTGTCTCTTTAAAATAAGGGTTTGGGAAGTGAGAGTGCAGTTAGAGATACCTGTTTTTAGTTGTCAGAGAATCTGAGCTGGGTAGAGCTATAAACGGGTCTTATACATTTTAGTTGCAATTGAACCAGGGTATATATATATATATATATATATATATATATATAGTTGCAAAAGAACCAAGACACTCTGAAGTTGACTGAGTTATTCAAAGGTGGAACACTTACGAGCAAAACAATTGTTTCCCGACACGTAGAGGAAATGTTTCATGAAATGTGCGCATCATGTTATTTAAATCGCTTTCTTCTTTATGTCTGATATAAATAATAACAACAGACAAGACAGATGTTTAGCATTATTAGAATCTAGTTGACTGTAGATACAGTGTATCTCTAGCTCTCCTTGTGTTGTTACATGAACAAAGTTGGATAAGTGTGAACAATGATTATAATGTCGATATGCACAAAGGTTCAGATATATATTCATATTAATCTGATATTTTAACAGGCATTAAAAATACAGTAGCTCGCCATTTATTTATTGATAATTTAATGTTCTGTATATATTCAGGTTCATGTGCGAACCCACGAATAGCACCCGGTACCGTACGGTTACATACTCTACCTGTGTACCGTTACAGCTCTAATTCTTACACAATGGACATGAGCCCATCAAAAACACCTGGTCTCTTTATTGATCAGCTAAACAAAACCAAGGTATACATCTTGATTTTCTCCATTAAATTATCTTTGTCCACTGTCATTAACAATCATTAAATCAAATGTATTGATGTCATACTGAGGTTTGGTAAATGTTAATACCAGCTCAGCGCCTGCTCCTCAACACCGTCGTCTGTCTGTGGGTTTGTTACATGCTTTGTAGTGTGTACTTTAGGGTGCCTAATTATGAAATATACTGACTTCAGCCATCTGACAAGATCAGTTCTTCAAGGAGACACAGGAAGTGGTGCTTTAGACTTTGAGGAATGTGAGGGGTTTTCTGTGAAGTGTATTGATGTGGTTAAATGTTGTTCTCTCTGAACATGTACTGTATGAACTATAACATTCAAGACTGAACTACACTCAAGTAAATTTACGATATGTAATTATGATCACAGTAGGGCTAATGTCATTTCTTTGGCCCACCTAAAAGAAGTCTATCCTTCACTCACACCCTGATGAAGGCTTGTAAACATAGCCGCGGGAACCTCTTATCAGCTTGGTGCTGGGGGGGGGAAGGGTTAGCATCCGTAAAAAACAGTAAAAAAGTAGCTGTTAATTTGCTGACACACATTTTCCATTACGGACATGTCTATCAAGACAATAACGGAAAAATTAACACAGTTAATATCCAGTAACACAAAGAACTGTTAGTTTCAACGGACATCAACTGTGTTCAAAGTATTCCGTTAATGTCTTGTCCGTAAAATAATGGAAGAAGTACTGGCAGCAAATTAACGGTACTTTTTACTGTTTTAACGGATTTTTCTGACAGTGTTATTATACTGTGGTCATCTGCCAAATACAGGTGATTTCGGTAAAACAGTTTAATACTTTCCTTCCGATCTTTTCAGGAATAACCAAGGGCAAATAAACAAATCAGATTTGGCTGCGTCTTTTCAAACCTTAATGGAGCAGCCACACAGAGGCTTTCTTGTTAGAAATCATCCATATCGTTGTTGTTGATTATGGAAAAATTACTAATATTAAATGTAAATGTAGCCTATGTATACAATAATCTTAAATACAGTCATTATATTTACTACTTCTAAATCCTTTGAATTCCATGAAAAGGTTGTATAACTTATTGTGATACACGTATTCTACATAGTTTAAAGGCACCTGTATTTCAATCGCAGAAGTAGCTATAGTTGGTGAACGTAATAATCCTGGCTGTGCATTATTC
>JACXGM010008182.1:0-12246 GCA_016801145.1 Umbra pygmaea
TAATGACTTCGAGGTTGCAGCGCTGTCGTGTCGTCATCTGTTTAACACACCTCTGGCACGCCTATATCAGATACACCGATGTGATTGGTGCAGCTCGGATACAAGGGCATAGTTAATGAGCAGAATTACTCGGTGCCAGAGTAACTTGCTGAGCAAATTCAAATTGTGCTCTCGCGAGAACTCTGGATTTCCAGGGTATAGGGTCTGGGCAAAGTCAGAAAATCCATAGTCAGACTTGAACCCTTGACTATCATGGCGTAGCTTGTCCTGCAATGCAGTGACTCAGCCCACTATGTGGTTCACATACGTTTGCACCTCACAGATATGTAATATTCGATAATTGTCCACAATAAATAAATGACGGGTCTGCGTGGCATAGTGAGCTAAGTCACTGGAAAAACTACAATTTGAGCCTGACTATGTCTTTGCCAGGAACTCCAGAATGACGCAGCACAAAATGGCATAGCGTTGCCTGGGAGTTTGGATAGATAAGTCGAATTACCTACCTTGCCACGTCGCTCTCCATCGACTCCCTGTGTGTAGACTGCGCGCCTGTATATTCATTATTCTCTTAAGGCTCAGTATCCCAACGGCGGGGTATTTAAAGTAAAAAAGAAACTGGACTAGAATCACAGTACACAAGTCAATTTTTTAGGTAATATATACATGTCTTATATCTTTACAAAGCTTAAAATAGCTATAACAAAAATAAACATTAAACCTTATAATGTGAGTTACGTGACTTGTACACATGTGCCTCAAATAAAATAGGAGGTGGATTAAAACAACTGCTCATAACTGCAATTTTTAAGTAATATATACATGTCTTATATCTTTACATAAATAAAACGTCATCACAATGTGTTTTTTGTGGAAATTCACTCTGTCATTCTAGGATGTTAGACATATGTTGTCATCCCCTGTTGGACAGGATTAGAAGTGTTTCCAGGACCCTATCTCATTATATGACTGTCTTTCACAAAGTGGATGTAAAAAAATAAAAACAGAAAACTATTATGCATTTTTCATTATTTCATTTTGTGGCATATACAGAGTGTACATTTATTCGAAATACATTTTACATAACCATATGAATGTACTTGCTTCAGGTCCAGTGTAACAAGACGCTAACTTTGGGTATGTTTTGTTAGGCAGAATTTGACAATTAGGGGGCAAGCCTTAAGAGGTTAATGGAAGTATAGTTAGTGAGTGTAATCATGCCACAAATGATCTGACTCAAGTGTTCCGTGTTGGACAAGCAGTGTGAAAAGTATTGGGCGGCTCGGTAACATTTGGTTGGTGGTTGAACCATGAGAGTGCCCTTCACCAAGGGGGCTGTGGAGCTGCTTTCAAGTGGGGGCTGTGGAACTGCTGACGTAGCAGGGTTATTGGTGAAAATTGGACAAGAATAATTGGATGGAGAGAAAATGGTGAAAAATAAAAATAACAATAATAAAACATAATTACCATTTATAATATTTTAGTCAATTTTTTTTAATTGGGCTTTCAAGCACCATTGTATATGTACACATGTATTGTGTTTCTTAACCTTAACCCTTACCTCAAAACCCTATTTTATGCCTACAGTATTGAATGTTTTAAAAGTCCCCAAAATGTTAGTTAAACATGGACACACACAATTTCAAGAGACAAAGGATAAATCCATTTTAGATGGTAGATTATCACATAATGGAATTATAGGCTTCTGTTTCTTTTCTAATGTGATGCAGGGGACCAAAGTACACAAGTGTCTATGGCAACACATGATCTCAGTCACATAATGTTATTCAAGACAGGGGAAATGATCAGGACATTTCTCAGAATCAGTCATTAGAACTCCCATGAAATCAACAGTGATTTATCCCTATATTGCTTTTCAAATTTCAAAACAATTTGAGACATTCGCTACGATCAGGAGAGTGTGGAGAATTTTGCTGAGAGGTTTGACCGTTTTGGACTCTTTAAGAGTGACACAAGATGTAAACTATTGCAGACATCTGTTAGTTTGATCTTTAGCATCTGGTGAGGTATCATTTAGATTGTGGAATGCCTGGTAACATGCCTCTGCAGGAACTGATGTCTGTGCCCTGACAAAACTGCCTCAGTGCAAGAGGTTTGTGTATATCTGACTAATTCCATGAAAAGGACCCTCTCCCATGACTGCATTGACATTGTTTCATGCATCTGATATGGAAGAGTCCTCGAAGGCTTTTGCATTCCTGCCTGTCAGCTGATAGGGTATATACTGGTCATCGAACATTTTCTTAACTCTTCCTGTCTGAAACTTTTGCTTTATTCCTGTTATATATATCCCAGTATAAACCACTGTTACTGCACTAGCACTTTTGGTATTTTAAAATTGTGTTTTTATTGAAGATACATAACTAGGCATGTTGCATGACTCACTGTATGTTTTGCTACTGTTTTAAATTGTTATCAATCTCTTTGGATGTGATCATTGAAATATCTGGCACATCTTGAGTTCCAGCTGTTTAAACTAAAAGACATATGTCCTTACAAGCCCTCGATAACTGCTATATAGGTCTGTCATTAACTTAAAATGAAGGAGAAACCGGAGATTACTGTTTCCTGTTTATCGCAAGTTGAGTGCTACTGACTTTTTGCTGCTAAGATGTGTCCCTCTGGGAACACACAATGTTTGCAGGGCATAATCCAATAATGATGTGCAGTTTGTGAATGATTCAAACATTTCTAACAACTCTTATTATTAGTGACTCGAGTGTCACAAGTCTTTTTCAGTGACTCATTCAATATTTATTGTTCATTTGAATGGCTGGAGTCAGGATTCATAAGTGGTCCTCCAGCTCAGTGCTCTGAAAGCAATGGCTGATTGTTTTACATTTTCAAAGATCAAATAGATCAACTGCAACAGCATAAAGAAATGATCAAACTGATAACTAGATGCAGGTTGCTATAATGACTGCAATTTAATCATTATTTACTGTCTGATAATAGCCCATACAGGAAACCCTGCTCAATCCTGACTTAACAAACATATTAATTATTGAATAAATAATATGATAAACTACTAATTAGTTAAAGACTCATGTCTTTGAACGGTGAACAATTTCTCATTCACTGGTAGCAGATCAGGCATGTGTTACTGACTCAAATGAACAAAATTACTTGAAAGATTTGTTCTTTTTACTCAACGACTCTAAAGGATAAAAAAAGATTCTAATATCCCATCACTATTTTACAAGGATGTAATTTTACTGTTTGTAACGGTGCCCCCTCCTGAACACTTGTGTTGGTGCCCTCAACCTACTGATTCCATTTTGTGAGCTGGCTTCTGTTTCCCGGACTTTCCTCACAGGAATTTGTTATTCAATAGATAACCATCAACATCTGCAGCCGATTTCATTTACACTCATTAGAGTAGTATTTATCTTGTTTGTGTTTGGCATCTTGTGGCTCATTGTCTAATTGTTTCGTAAGTGTTTGTTGTGTAGTTCAGTGTTCATCATAATATATTACGTTTTGACTCATTGTAGTCGTACACTAGCTCTACCCACCAGCCTGGCTAGCATCTCCACTCTAGATGGGTCTAAACTAGAATATGTGGACACCTACCAATACCTATGTGTCTAGTTAGAGTGATCACAGTGCCATCCGGTTTGTAACCAATGCCCCATTTAAAACCCACCACGGCGACCCTTATGCACTAGTGGGCTGGCCCTTATTACACACTCGACACCTGACCTACTGGTATCACCTCATATACAAGTCACTTCTATGCAAAACCCCTCTGGACCTAAACTCTCTTCTCACTATTGCCTTACCCACATGTAACCTGCGCTCAAGCAATTATCTCCCTAGTCACCCCAAAAGCCCATACCTTCTTTGGCCGAAACTCCTTCAAGTTCGCAGCTGCAATCGTGAACACTGTCACTCTCACCTCTTTTAAATCACGAATATTAGCGCTTTGACTGATCAATAGAACACACAGTACATGCTGACCCTCCCTTCTCACACTACATCTGCCTATTTGATCTATTGGTTAAGTTTTGCCCCATGCTGCCTTTGCATGCATCGAACTGTATAGCATCTTATATATTGTTTTTCATTTGCACAATATCCATTGCCACAGTTATGCTGTAAGTGTTTATTCTTGCATTGTATTTCCTTGCCACTTTACATAGCAATTAATTTACCTCTCTAATTCAGACCTCTGTTGCCCTGTTACTGTCCATATACTTACATCGTTTACTCTAAAGATCTGCACCTTGTATTTTTTTAACTTTATTTCCCCCTTTGTATTTAATGTGTAACTTGTGTAATTTATGTGTAACTTTATTTTATATTGCACCTTTCGCATTTTTCTTAGCCAGGTCTTCGTTTCATATTGATCTCAATGTGCCCACTTGGTTAAATAAAGTTTAAATAAATAAATAAATGTTTTCAAAGGATTTTTTTAGTATTGAAATACCATTTGCTTTCAGTTTCCTTCAAAGTCGTCTCCATCAGCTCCATCATTCTAGGTAGCTAACTCTGACAGTTTACAGTTAGTAAAAGACCGGAGAGCAAATTTAGCTATAGAATTGTGAAACACTCATATGTGAGTGAGGTGGAAAAATATAATTATTTTTATTGCCACCATGAAAAAGGTGAGCAAATTTTCTCCTTCATCTACTGTGTGTCCTTAGTAGTAGCTTAGCAGCTGCGGGTACTACTAGCTGTGAAAAAATGTTAGTACTGCGGCTAGTACTGAGGATGGTGGTTTGGGAGTTGGACTCAGAGAAGAAAGCTCTATCCCCAAGCTGAACCAACAGGAATGGCCATTAGACAGAGGTGAAGAGAACAATTAAATCAGGTTGTTCTTCTGACATCACACATTTTGATTGCAATGTTGATGGCAATGTTGACTTTGATGATGATAGCGACAGCGGTACTATTGATAGCCTAAAAGCCACAATGAGCGAACTTGTCCTTTACCTTCCTCTGGCTCCCAAAAAAGCTCTTGCAGGGTAGTGGCAGAAAACATCATACACAGTAAAAACTGCAGTGTTGATTTTACTCTCCCTAGATAACATATGGTCCCACTTTATTTTGAGTAAAATGAGATTGACTCTTCTCAGATGTAAATATATTTTACCTCTGAGAAAGCAACAACAAGAGATGCGCAGTGCTACACAATTTAACTGTGAGTGGAGTAAATCATATTTTAAACTACAATTTAACACTCAAATCATATAGAAATATAAACATAGGTCTATGTGGCAAGATGTGTCTTGGAGAAGAGAATCCCGTCATGTGCAAATCTGAGAGAGTCAGAAGCCGTGCACCTGGAGGGAAAGTGACGATAGATTTGCCGTCCTTTTTCCGTGGTGAGGGGATCTTTCATAGCTGGCCGAGACAATTGTAAGTAGCGGTCAAACGCTTACCGATGATGGCAGCCGTGACTATCATTATGAACTGGTAAGATAGCCACCAACAGTTTATGGACTGTTTAAGAGCTAGCCTTTCAGCCTGCCCACCAGGGGCGGTGGCAGGGTATGGCTTGGTTGTGCTACAGCCCCACCAAAAATCGTCTTAGCCCCACCTAACACGTGTGTAGTGGACAGGTTTGCCAGACAAAGTGAACAAGTTGAAATACTGCGAATATGCCATTGCCTAAACTCAGTAGTAGCTAGTGACTGTCCTCATCTGTTGCTCTTGATGTAATTTTGCATGTGAGTCAGTCTGGCATGGTATTTCTAGCTACTGGGAAGGGTTAGTATGCTCGATTCTATTGTGTATGTATTCACATTGAAATTCAGACATTGATTTGAGCCCCAACACTGTGTTTATTAGCCCCACCATAGAGAATTATTATGATGACGAACCAAGGAGGCACGGAGTGTGCTTCAGAACACCTCAAAGGGAGGAACAACAAAGTAATTAGGGAAACAAGATGTTATGACACAATTTCAGGCCTTTATCTAAACTACCTTTTATATCCAAAATACTGGAAAAGTTGGTTTACAGCCAACTAATGGTCTTTTTGGAAGAACACAACATTCTTGAGGTCTTCCAATCCGGTTTTAAAACTCTGCACAGCACAGAAACAGCTCTTTTAAAAGTATTTAATGAAATTTTTTTAGCTACTGACTCTGGTGACTGTGTTGTTTTGGTGCTTCTTGATCTAACTGCTGCATTTGACACGGTGGATCATGAAATCCTGATTTCTCGTTTGGAGCAGTGGGCGGGAATCAAGGGTGTAGCTCTTAGCTGGTTCAGGTCCTATTTGGAAGGTCACACTTTCAGTGTCAGCTGTGGTGACTCGGTGTCCTTTTCTGCTCCTTTGTCGTGTGGGGTCCCACAGGGCTCAGTTTTAGACCCTCTTCTCTTTTCTCTCTATCTGCTCCCGCTTGGTTCCATACTCAGGAAGCATGGCATTCTATTCCACTGCTATGCTGACGACAGTCAGATCTATGTGCCACTTATAAAGAGCAACTCTCTCGGACCACTGCTCAAATGCCTGGATGAAATAAAGGCCTGGATGGCTTAATTTTTAATGAGACAAAAACAGAAGTGATGGTTTTTGGTGTCCACACTGTGCCCCTTTTTATCGATCTGGGTCCCTGGGCTCAAGCCAACCGTTACTAATTTAGGGGTTAAAATTGACTCTGAGATTAAACTTGACAAACAGATTGGTGCAGGAAAAAGCAAGCTTTTTCCAATTACAGCAGTTAGCCAAAATAAAGCTGATTCTTACCAGGCAGCACTTTGAAACAGTAATACATGCCTTTGTGACCACTCGGTTGGACTACTGTAACTCCCTTTCCTTTATGTAGGCATTAGTGCAGCTTCTGTTGCTCGTCTTCAGATGGTGCAAAATGGTGCAAAATGCTGCTCCTAACGGGAGCACGGAAATATGAGCATTTTAGCTTCACTCCACTGGTTGCCTGTATATTTTAGGATCCATTTTAAAATGTATCTACTTGTGTTTAAATCCTTAAATGGTCTTGCCCCATTATAAATGATCTGCTTCACCCCTACACACCAACCCGCTCACTTAGGTCAGCTGAACAACTGCGCCTGAGTGTCCCTAAAACAAAGCAGAAACTTAAAGGGGATCGTGCTTTTGCTGTGGCAGCTCCAAAAATATGTAATGAGCTACCTCTGCCTATTAGACAGGCTTCTTCACTGTGCAATTTTAAATCTCTTCTTAAAACCCACCTATTTTCCTTGGCATTTCCCAGCAGAGGCTGACATTTTTGTGTAAACATTTTTACTGTTATACTGTTTTATGTTTTAAATGTTAGATGTTGTTAATGTTTTAAATTATTCTTACTTTCTCCTGTACAGCACCTTGTGCAACATTGGTTGCTTTTAAGGTGCTTTATAAATCAATTTGATTTGATTTGATTAGTGATGTAAGAATAATACAGGGAAATGTGACCTGGTGAAACATCATGTTCAAGCCGGTGATCATCCCCCAGTCAACCACAGTGCCTATTGCACATTTCCTGAGAAAAGAGTTGAGTTTACTGGCAAGTAGAGGTGGCAGAATGGGACAGGGAGACGATTGCCTTTTTCACCAGCCGAGGCCTGTACCAGAGTCGGCCTATGCCCATGGGTTTGACTATCTCCCCTGCAACATTCCAGCAGATGATGGAGCACATGTCCGATCCACCTCTCTAACCTAGAAGTGGTGTTTTCCAAAATCCAATCTGTGGGCCTTCAGTTAAACCCAAAGTAAAGCCATTTTGCCAGGGATCATGTGACATTCCTGGGCCATGTTGTCTCTCAGCATGGTTTGCACCCTGGCCCCAGAAACACAGACAAAGTTGAACAATGACCTACTCCCCAAACTCCATCAGCAGTGAGAGCCTTTGTGGGGCTGTGTTCATACCACAGGTGATTTGGTCAGAATTTTGTCCAGCATGCGGTCCCTCCGAATCGCCTGATGGGAAACAATGTGCCATTTGAATGGACAGCTGACTGTGTAGCTTTCAACTATTTAAAAGGGGTACTGTTGACAGCCCCTGTAGTGGCTTTCCCTGACTTTAGCGTGCCTTTCAAAGTCTATACTGATGCCTCTAAATAGTCAGTGGGGGCTGTGTTGGCCCAGGTCAGGAATAGATTGGAGCATGTTGTGGCCTATGTCAGTTAGGCCCTCACTTTCATACAGAATTGCTGGTCCACCTTTGATAGAGAGGTATGGGCTGTATTTGAATTCAAGCACTATGTGGGACGGACTTCATTCACCATCATTACCGATCATCAACCATTACTGGGCCTGCGTCGTATGTCCATTGACAATGATCCCTCTGGCCTGAAGAGTAGGTGGATCCTGGAGCTAGATCCTTTCTGCTGGGTCATCGAACACCCAGAGGGGGCTCATCATGCCAACGCAGATGCGTTGTCCCAAAGGAAGGTGTCTACAAACACCATGGAGGACAATGGTGTGACTCACGTGAATGCTGTTGACTCAGTGGATGTACCTGACTGTCCTGGGTCCTCCCATACTTCGCACAGTACTCAAAATTACTTCTCTATCTCCCCA
Source organism: Umbra pygmaea (assembly GCA_016801145.1). Taxonomy (NCBI): domain Eukaryota; kingdom Metazoa; phylum Chordata; class Actinopteri; order Esociformes; family Umbridae; genus Umbra; species Umbra pygmaea. The sequence goes on from JACXGM010008182.1 coordinate 8,513, forward strand.
TCCATAGACTCGGCACAACCAAGTGTAGACCAGACAGTGGGCCTGAGATCTGGTTATGTCTACAAGGTTTGACTTACAGGCATCACAACAAAACGATCCAGATATCTCCACTGTGTTTTGCTGGGTTGGGGGAGTTGCACAGTAACCACCTCACAGCCACTTGAGGTGGTCGTCTGTGTGCCTTAGGAAATGATGGACTGAATTTAGATGACTCTCAGTGATCAATGGACTTTTGTGTAAGTCTGTACACTACTTACGGGTGAGAATTTGGTGAAGACAGTAATTCCGTCATCTCTTGTACTGGACATTCTCCAACAGCTCCACAGCGGTGCTGTTTCAGGGCATTTATCTGCAGAGCGTTTGTGGGAGAAAGCTTGCAGACATGTTATTGGTCTTCCATGTTTAAAGACATTACACAATGGTGTGAGCAGTGTAAGGCTTCTCAAACTCAACGGTTTCCTGTTCTAAGACAACCCAATGGGACTGTGGCAGCAGACATCAGAGCAACCAGTGACAACTAAAGGCAATAGGAATGTGCTTGTAGTGGCAGACTATTTTACAACATTTGTTAACCTATATGCTCTTTACAATCAGACAGCAGTCAGTTGCACAGTGTCTATTTGAGGACTATGTGCTTGTGCATGGAATTCCTGAGGCCTTATACAGTGACCAGGGTCAGCAGTTTGAAGCAGAGGTCATCCAGAGTCTCTGCAGTCTCCTGGGTATAAAGAAAACATGCACGACAGCTTACAATCCTATGTCGGATGGTATGGTGGAGCATCATAATTGTATCCTGATTGACCGACTGGCCAACAGGCTGCTGTCACATAGGGTTGAGTGGGACTGTTTTCTAAAGCAGGTGGCCTTATAACACCTCACAACATGTCAGCACGCAATTCACCCCATTTCACTTTGTTCATGGGAGAGCTTTTAGGATCTCAGGAACCCGGGATGCCCGCAGAGTTTGTGTCCTCTATGGTGAAGGAGCTGGAGTGCGCCTTCAAAGATGCTAGACTAAACAATACAATGGCCATAGAAATAGAATAAATATAGAATGGCCATTCCCATTCAAATTAAAGTAGCAGAATGGTCATAGCGGCAGCCATTTTTATGTGTACCATTTTATTGCAAAGATCTAGTGGCCTACTTCCGCATTAAACCGATTTGCAGCAAGTCGCGGACTCACTAGTGAGTATTGCAGCAGGAATGGAGTAGTCAGCTGCGCTAACATACAGTATCTCACAAAAGTGAGTACACCCCTCACACTTAAATAAGTAGTAAATATTTGATTATAACTTAACATGTGACAACACTGAAGAAATTACACTTTGCTACAATGTAAAGTAGTGAGTGTACAGCTTGTATAACAGTGTAAATTTGCTGTCCCCACAAAATAACTCAACACACAGCCATTAAGGTCTAAACCGCTGGCAACAAAAGTAAGTACACCCCTAAGTGAAAATGTCCAAATTGGGCCCAAAGTGTCAATATTTTGTGTGGCCACCATTTATTTTCCAGCACTGCCTTAACCCTCTTTGGGCATGGAGTTCACCAGAGCTTTACATGTTGCCACTGGATTCCTCTTCCACTCCTCTATGATGACATCACAGAGCTGGTGGATGTTAGAGACCTTGCATTCCTCCACCTTCCGTTTGAGGACGCCCCACAGATGCTGAATAGGGGTTAGGTCTGGAGACATGTTTGGCCAGTCCATCACCTTTACCCTCAGCTTCTTTAGCGAGGTAGTGGTTGTCTTGGAAGTGAGTTTGGGGTTGTTATTGTGTTGGAATACTGCCCTGCGGCCCAGTCTCACGCAGGGCAGAGGGGATCATGCTCTGCTTCAGTATGTCACGGTACATGTTGGCATTCATGGTTCCCTAATTGAACAGTAGCTCCCCAGTGCCAGCAGCACTCATGCAGGCCCAGACCATGACACTCCCACCACCATGCTTGACTGTAGGCAAGACACACTTGTCTTTGTACTCCTCGCCTGGTTGCCACCACACACGCTTGACACCATCTGAACCAAATAATTTTATCTTAGTCTCATCAGACAACAGGACATGGTTCCAGTTATCCATGTCCTTAGTCAGTGTCACGGTGTCCCAGAGAGTGGAAGGAGAGACAGGTGCGAAGGATATGCAATAATAATAATATAGTATATTATTTGGACGGACTCAGAAAACAAACTGCCTTGTGGGGCTAAACAGGAAATAACTACAGCACACAAAACTACGACCACGTAACAGGAACATTGATAGACAGGGAACAAGACCAAACACACAACCTAAATACAACACCTAATGAGAGACAATGGGAAACACCTGGGGGCAGAAGCAATACTGGTGAGACACGATAGGTTGTTTGGGGAACACGTGACATACACAGAGGGAAACCATGGTGACAACAGTACACAACCAGGAAGGGAAAACAGAACAACTTGTATGACACAGAAAGGACACCAGGGGGAACCAACACCTAACAAAACCCATACAACCGAATACACACCCAAGGGGAGGCCATAACATTAACACACACATATATACATACATCTATAAGGAAACTAAAACACCTTGCAATGCATTGAAGAAAACAACAAGGAACCAAAACAGAATAAACAATGAAATAACTGACCAATATATAAACAAAGGAAAACTAAGTACTATAGAAAGGAGTCCATGTCTCAGTTCATATGGAACAGGAGTCCTACTCTGGGACTCCTGTTACAGTCAGCTTGTCTTCAGCAACCTGTTTGCAGGCTTTCTTGTGCATCAGCTTTAGAAGAGGCTTCCTTCTGGGATGACAGCCATGAAGACCAATTTGATGCAGTGTGCGGCGTATGGTCTGAGCACTGACAGGCTGACCCCCCACCCCTTCAACCTCTGCAGCAATGCTGGAAGCACTCATACGCCTATTTTCCCAAAGACAACCTCTAGATATGAGTCTAACCTGTCCTGTTCCGGGCGATTTTAAAACGTAGCTCTGTTGTTTGCATATTGGAAGTGCTGTCAGTAGCGTTAATAACTCAAACAATCTGTATTGCCAAAACCGTGTTTACCTTTTGCTCCAGTATACAACAATTACACATTTACGGGGAAGTAAAAAAATTAGCTTTGAGCCACTAAACATGTTTGAAATGTCATTACTAGTCCATATCCATGCGCAGTTATTCCTAATAGTGAACACAGCGAATTTGAACAAATACGTTTGTGTACATACCTCTGTTTATTTCCCATTTTCCAGTGTCCAAGTCCACACTAGTCGATTGTCGAAGTCATACAATGCAATATTCCAAAACGTATTTTTTTGCAAAAAAGCGATTTGCCGTGGTTATGTCCAAATAATATGTTGCAAGTCTGCCAGGTAACCTGACACCGCTTCCTTGGCAGCTCACCGACTGAGTCAAGTGTTGCTTAGTTACCTATGCACATGCGAGATCACTCTTGAACTCTTGAACTGTTGGGAGCTGTGAAGGCAATTGTCAGGTTACAGCCGATCAATGTTGTGAAAGTAGTTTATGGATATACCCAGGGCAAATTTGTTTTTTTTGCAGAAAAAATACGTTTTGGAATATTGCATTGTATGACTTTGACAATCGACTAGTGTGGACATTACTGGAAAATGGGAAATAAACAGAGGTATGTACACAAACTTATTTGTTCGAATTCGCTGTGTTCACTATAAGGAATAACTGCACATGGATATGGACTAGTAATGACATTCGAACATGTTTA
>JACXGM010008182.1:12346-29449 GCA_016801145.1 Umbra pygmaea
TTTATGTGTCACAGAACTACAATTCCCATTCCCCAGTTCTACTTCCTGTGGACTACAGCTTCCCTAGTCAATCCTCCTCAGGACTACATTCCCCATACCCGGACTCAATTATCCTAATTCACCACACCTGCTCACTCCATTTAGTATTTAGTCACACACCTCTCCTTGCCTCTTTGCGAGGTATTGTGAGTATTCATTTTATATTACTGAGCATTCATTTCCTGTCTTGTTGTTTCTGGCCTGACCATAGCTTTGTATTTTGTATTTTGACTCGGATCTTCCCTTGTACCTTTGCCCGTTCTTGGATTGATATTCTGGCCAGACCTTTGCATGGAATGTTATATATATGTTTTGGATTTCCCTCTGTACCGTTGCCTGAACAGTTTATGCCTTGGGGTTTGTACAAGCTTACTTGCCTGATAGCTATATCCAGGTTCAACATTTAACCTGTTTTATAATAAACATTATTGTTCATTTTACCTTTTGTGAGTTTGGTTCATACAGAGGAGAGATCATTACATTTAGAGGCTCAAAGCACGTTTTTTTAACTTGCCCCGTAAATGCGTAATGGTTGTATACTGGAGCAAAAGGTAAACACGGTTTTGGCAATACAGATTGTTTGAGTTATTAACGCTACTGACAGCACTTCCGATATGCAAACAACAGAGCTACGTTTTGAAATCGCCCGGAATTCTCCTTTAACACCAAATTTAACAACACCTGCTCCTCATTCACACCTGAGACCTTGTAAACACTAATGAGTCACATTACACTGGGGAGGGAAAATGGCTAATTGGGCCCAATCTGGACATTTTCACTTAGGGGTGTATTCACTTTCGTTGCCAGCAGTTTAGACCTAAATGGCTGTGTGTTGAGTTATTTTGAGGGGACAGCAAATTTACACTGTTATACAAGCTGTACACTCACTACTTTACAATGTAGCAAAGTGTCATTTTTTTGTGTTGTCACATGGAAAGTTATAATCAAATACACTGCTCAAAAAAGGGAACACTACGATAACACATCCTAGATCTGAATGAATGAACTAATCGCATGAAATACTTTCGTCTTCACATAGTTGAAATGGCTGACAACAAAATCACTTAAAAATGATCTATGGAAATCAAATTTATCAACCCATGGAGGTCTGGATATGGAGTCACACTCAAACTATAAAAGTGGAAAACCACACTACAGGCTGATCCAACAGGCGGAGGTAGCGGTCCTGCTGCTGGGTTGTTGCCCTCCTAAGGCCTCCTCCACGTCTCCTGATGTACTGGCCTGTCTCCTGGTAGCGCCTCCATGCTCTGGACACTACGCTGACAGACACAGCAAACCTTCTTGCCACAGCTCACATTGATGTGCCATCCTGGATAAGCTGCACTACCTGAGCAACTTGTGTGGGTTGTAGACCGCCAGCATTCAAAAGTGACCAAAACATCAGCCAGGAAGCATAGAAACTGAGAAGTGGTCTGTGGTCACCACTTGCAGAACCACTCCTTTTATTGGGGGTGTCTTGCTTATTGCCTATAATTTCCACCTGTTGTCTGTTCCATTTGCACAACAGCATGTGAAATTGATTGTCAGTGTTGCTTGTCAGTGGACAGTGTGATTTCACAAAAGTGTGATTGACTTGGAGTTACATTGTGTTGTTTAAGTGTTCCCTTTATTTTTTTTAGCAGTGTATTTACAAAAATGTGAGTGGTGTACTCACTTTTGTGAGATACTGTAAATGTATCTTTTGTAATGGGGACATTTCATTTTGAGTAGGGGACGTATGTGACAGACTTCTCAATGCGCCACTGTGTTTTGTCCCCTCAGGGTTGCCGTAGATGTGAGATTCTTATGTAGAGTAAGTGTTACGTTGTGAAGGATGATTTGAGGATAGTGAGATCAATACCAGTTTTGATTCCAGAATGCGTCCATGTTTTATTTAAATATTATTATATACAACGAACCCAATAATGACTCGGTGACACCATCAGAAGTACACAGAGACTCTTGTTGTCCACGGCACATTCCAAATTACAGTTGCTCCAGCTAATCTTCTACCACTGGGTCCTGTTCGAGTCATTTCTTTGAGTGTTGATTGAGTGCTTTTGGCACATCTTGCTGCTATTGTGCCATAACATGTTAAAATCGTGACTTTCTCCGGTGCAGAAGATATAGTGAGTCAGAGGAATTGGGATGAGGTTGGAAATGAATCTATTAAAATAGTGAGACTAATATTATAGGTTGGAAAGCTGAGAGCATATGCTTCCCACACTGGCCATTGAGTTGAAGTCAGGACAAAACCGCCCAACTGCCATTCATCATACAGCACCAGTCTACAGTGCCAAATCAAATAGAGGTTTGCTTTAACAGTCAGTAGGCCTAATCCATGTTACTGTTGGTATATAAGGAAGGAATATAAGATTAGGATCATTTTATTTAGCCATGGTAAAGTGTTGATTTCTTGTGGTTAACTACACAGATTATTTAAAAAATCATATTCCCTCTTTGATTTTTCAATAAATAGCCCATCTTTAAATGAGTGACTCACAAACAAATAGAATCTGAGGATTGGAGGTGTATTAGAAAATATGCAGGGAGGTTAGGAAGGGATTGTTTCTCTGTCCAGCCTAGTAGTGAGTGTCCCAGTAGGAATACTGTAGTAGCATTTTAACATCATCCACCTTGGCTGCATCTAACTCCTCTTCATTCCAGCCAGGTTGAGTGAATCACCACAGACACCTTTACCACAGTGGACCATCTTGACTCAGCAACACTGTGACACATTCATTAAAATGGCAATTTTGGAAGATTGACTGAATCAAACTTCCCACGATTATGGTACATGCACAAAGACATGGTAGTGTGTCTCTACCTACAGTATCAGATCAGGCACGTGCTCATCATCTTACTGTAGCCTTGTGTTTTACCTTTTTTTTATCAGGCATGTTGACTGAGAACATATTCTCATTTACAGCAACTGCCTGGGGTGAATGAGCCAATTGAAAGCTGGGGATGATTAGGTTGCCATGGCCGTATGAAGGCCAGACAGGAAATTAGTCCAGGATACCGGTGTTAACACCACTACTCTTACAAATAGTGTCATGGCATATTTAGAGACCATAGCATGTCACGACACCCATTTAACATCCCATCCAGCAACCTACACAGGGCAGATGTCCCCATCATTGGAATTGATCTTTACACCACTTATCGCAGCATTGGTCTCCCAGAGATCAACCGGGCCTTTGCTTAGCTATAGAGCTAAACAGCAATGGAATATAGGTTGCTATGCTGGTGGAATATAGTGTATTGCTACCAGCCAGTAATCTAATACTAGATAAGAGTCAATGATTATAGAGCAAAAACCTGGTTCTCTTCCTCCCTCTGGTGGTGACAAGTTAGGCAAATAAACAGCCTACAAAGATTCCTTAATATCAGGGGTATCTGACCCTGGTCCTGGAGAGCTACTACCTGGAGGGTTTCACTCCAATAGCATATTATGTAGCCTTATTCAGCTATTTAACCAGAAATGTATGAGAACCAGCTAAACAGGGGTGCTATATTAGGTTTGGAATGAAAACAATCAGGACAATATCGCTTTATGACCTGGGTTGGAGATCCCTGCTCTAAACTGATGATACAGTAGTACCATAATGTTGCCTAAATGTATCTATCTGAAAATATAAAGCATATCTGTGAAAGGAACACCCTGGTAACAGGTGTATGTTTATAAACAGTACCTAGAACAATTTGATTGCAGATGATCATGGAAAAAAATAGCCACTGTGTAAATACTACTATACCCTTTAATTGAATTAAAATCATGTTAAACAAGAGCAAGTGGGGTAAGATCAAATTATAAAAGCTAGAATAGATGAAGTCAACACAACAAGATGAATACATTGAATGCATTTATTGAAAGACTGAAATTCCAGTTTTACTACTACTGTAGCAACACAGTTCTAAGTGTATTTTTTGTAATATCTGTATATACTGTAAAATTCTTTATGCTAAACAGCTAGAGAAAAACAAGTTATTATTCATGTGCAAAAAATGTTGGAGTCCAGCAGCAAATGTTGGTACAGTCGAGTACTTACAATAATCACATTAACCTGATAATAACAGAAGAATAACCCCAATTATAGTTTCCAAAATGGTATCCCTATCCCATCTTTTGTACAATACTGGTAAACAATAGCACAACATAAGGGAATAGGATGCCATTTCAGAGGCAGACTCAGTGTATACTATATTGAGGTCAGCATATTAGTGAATCACTGTTGTAATACTGTATAATAATAATAAAGCAAATCAATAAAGAGACAAATGCATAGTAAAACATGTCTGGTCTTAGTCAGACCTGCCTGTGTTCACCACTAAAGCCAGTCCCATCCTTCAAGTTAGCTTTGGATTCAGTCAAACGCACCATAGCAATATTTACACATCCGTTATTAACAATTTTCATCTCATGTCCATGTACTTTGTTTTTAAAGTGATACCTGGTAGTACTTTGAGACCTTAGGACTAGATGATTCTATCCAAAATATTGGTGAGAAATGTGTCAATTAGGTTACATCTGTACATTACTGTTGCTCATCAGCTGGTCTAATGTATGTTGTTAGCAGTTAAAAGAAAAAATATTTTTCTGTGTAGACATCTTTAAACTTGGTGTTAAGATTGTTGACTGACTTTTTTCTTTAACAATGCAACTTTGATTGGATTCACCATAATGTATTTTGAGTAAACTAAGTAAATACAGGTGCCTTAGGATTAAGGCGCATTGTAGCTGACCTGCTCTTTCTGTTCTATATTAATACAAATACATCCTTGGGTATTTTCACAAATGTTTTACATTCCACTGATTTCATAGCAAGTACATTCCTGACATTGGGTGTCAAGTACCTCAATCAATATATCCATTTACTCATCCAGAGCTCTGATTTAGTGTAGTTACTAGTTCTTTAAAGGATAGTGTTGACATTTTAGTGAGCCATTGTTGTTAAAGTTTAATAAATATATTACAGAATGTAATTACAAGGAAGGGTGCTAATTTATTGATTTCATAATCATGATGAAATAATGTCTCTACCGTTCTGTTTAAATTGCAATTTTATCATTCTCTGTTGATAGAACCGTATTATTGAAACCAGATGAATAAGGTAAGAATTAACAACGGCCACAGGAATGTAGTACTATGCACTATACCATAAGAGTAAGGCAAATCTGGGTTATGAAAGAATTCACTTCAAGACAGTTCTGAGATGTTTATGCTTAATATTGTAAAACAGTGCTTTACAGTACAGAATGTTTTTATCCCATTGTCTTATATAAATTCATTACTCAAGATCAATCTGTGAGTTAATTCCACTTTTGGAAAAAGAGCTACTGTGTAAATACCGGAATGCAGGTTTGATTGAATAATCCTAATAATCAGCTCTGGTTAGATGTGTATGAACAAAGCACAATGAGCAATAATATGACTTGCTCCAGACCAAGACATAGCCTACCCTATTACAGCAGTCCCTGTGAGGGAACCCTTTTTGTTTTCCAGGAATACCTTTCTTGGTTTCTGAATAAAACATTTGGCACCGGAATAGTAAAACTAAAGGGTTCCTGGAGCATCATGGAATTATATAACAGAGGGTTTTTACACTACGATAGATACCTATAACTTTCAGCAACATTTTCTGAATCCGCTCGAGCTGATTTCGGGACGAGACACAAATGTTGTGTGTAAACATGTGGGTCTCTGGCATTCCACGCAACCTCCGGAGGAAGCTTACAAGAAGAAATCAAAAGATCCCACCTGGGGCTTTGCTAATAGCCCAGGAGAAATTCTTCACTGTAAGTCAATGGTCTGGGCTGGTATGCTCAGGCACCCAGCTCAAAACGTCTTGAATGACACACCCACAAACACACGGTTGTGGACTGGAGAAATGACAGTGTAAATACAAACAGTATGGAAATTAGCTCGCGCGGACTCGAAAAATGTTGCTGAAAGATATCAGTATCTATCGTAGTGTAAAAACACTTAATAGTTATTCAACTCAAGTCCTGGAGCCTGGTTCTACCAGGTTGTTAATTATACTTACCTGGGGTCCCATGTCTGAAGTCCTTATTACAAAGAGAGCAAATAAATATAGCCCTGACATTTAGGTTAATGATTTATATGGGTTCCTCTTAGTTTCAATTTGAAAAAAAACCTAAAGCACAGGTGTCAAACTGGTTCCAGGTGACCTACATTATTAAAAACTAGTGATTGGGGAGACAATTGCAGCATGCAGCGCGAACAGACTCTGGGCAGGTGTCTCAAGGTTTTTACTCTTAGCTTGTACATGACTGATTTGGTCACTAATTGCTTAGGATATTCTTAACTGAGCACAAATTGAATGGCAAACAAAAGATCAGAGTACACTAGGCGCGGCGTGAAACCAGTTTAGTGTAGGATATTGGTGTAGAATAACCATCCTTCTTTCATACCATATAGTTCCCCTACACATAAGCAGCCCGATTTCCATTTGACATTAGAGCCTCTGTCATAGGGTAGCTATATGAAACAAAAAGATATGGGACCAAGCCTAAATGCTTATTTCAGTGAAGATGCTGTACATGGTTTCCACTGTGTAATCCAAAAGAGCATTGTGTGTCGTAGACCAGTGTCCTTTCTGACCTTGAATTATCTAAATACTGAATACACTCACACAGTTCTTCAAGGTGGTGTTGATTACTGTAGTACAGTGTAGCCATTGTGCTCTATACAACATCCTCTCTTGTATTTATCATGTTTGTTCTCAAAGAGTTTGGCTGTTCTTGACACATTGTTGCTGTTGATTGATGTCTAATGGTCTGGTCACGTGTCGACCTTGCTCCGTGGCGTGTGGGCAGTCTTCATCACCTTGGCATTGCTCTTCATATCGTGCTCTATTATCTCTGGTAGCAAGGCGTCTTTGGAGCCTTGCTTCTTCTGGAAAACAACAGTGTTGATTATCAATGCTGAGAGATTAAACTGACATGTTTTGAAATAAAATGGTGAGCATTATACTTAATACATGTAGCAGGCAAAGACTGTAGGTTTTCTTGGATTAATATGCATGTTTGACCCACACAAAGTGTAACGTCTTACTTTTGGTAAAGTATTGTGTTTTCATAATTGAGGGGGGAAAAAGATTTTACTGAAAATGTCAGGCCTTCAAGGATGTGTCATTCAGATGCATTCATTCTGTGGGCTAGTAGGGGCAATGAGACGCGTTAACTTTGCAAGCCGGCACACGCGTTCATAACTGAGAGAACTTTTAAAAGTAAAAAGTACATTTAACATCATATATACTCTATACACACTGCTCAACATAATTAAGGGAACACACAAATCACACATCGGATCTTGATGACAGAAACAATTAGTTGAGAAATTACGTAATAATGGTCAATGTAAACCAAAATTACCAACAAATTGAGGGCTGGAGTCAAACCCACACCGAAATTCAAAGTAAACAATTCATATCACAGGCTGTTCCAACTTGGATTTTGTTACGGCAAACCATGTGACCCAGTAGTGTGTATGTCCCCCACGTGCCTGTATGCACTCCTGAAAATATCTGGGCATGCTCCCAATGAGACCGCGGATAGTGTCCTTGGGGATCTCCTCCCAGACCTGGATCAGGGCATAAGTGAGCTCCTGGATAGTCTGTGGCGCTACTAGGTGGTGTAGAATGTACCGATACATAACGTCCCAGGAACGTGAGAGCCAGTTAATGGTATCAATGCCTTTATCATCCAGGAACTGCCTACATCCTCTGGCCACATGAGGCCAGGTATTGTCCTGCACCAGGAGGAACCCAGGGCCCACTGCACCAGTGTAAGGTCTGACAATGTGTCTGAGGATTCCATCACAGTACGTAACAACAGGTAGAATACCATTGTCTAACATATAGAGGTCTGTGCAACCTTCCAAGAATGCCTCCCCAGACCAACCAACAAACTGGTCATGCTGGATGATGTTGAAAGCAGCATAGCTTTCACCACGGAATCACCAGACTCTTTCACGTCTGTCACCTGTGCTCAGAGTGATCCTGCTCTTATCTGTGAAGAGTACTGGGCACCAATGGCAGACCTGCCAATTCTGGTGTTCTTTGACGAATGCCAATCGAGCTGCACGGTGCTGGGCTGTGAGCACAGGTCCCACTAGAGCAGAGGTGGGCAAACTACGGACCGCAGGCCAGATGCGGCCCGCCGGGTCCGCTGATCTGGCCCTGAGGCGTTTTTACCCTCCACAGTCTCCCAACGCTCTAGAGCGTCAAGCGCGATTTTATTGCGATTATCTTGCAAACCGTATATGCTGGCAACTAAAACTTGGTACCGTTGGAAAGAGGAAGATCTGCCGAAAAGGAGTGTTTGCTCATTCATGTGGATTTACCAGAGCCGGAGCTTTCGCACCTTGAAATCGGTCATGTTTTTTTACTTTTGCCTTTTTTACTAAACACATTGCAGACAGGAAGTAGGACATGAAAATGACAAAATAGCAACTCTGCAGTGATGTAGGACATTGTCCTGCACAATACCAACAGAGGGGGTTCCGCTGATAAAATGCCAATGCAAATAATGAGTGGTTTGTCAATGTGGATCAATGACAGCCGGAGATATCGCGTTGCAAAGTTGGGTACTTTTCACTGAATATATTTTGGTACTAAAAACATTATAGTCAAACAAGGAAATGGTGTTACAAAACAAAACATTTTCTGTAGGATACGCATGTAACTGTGTAGGGGCGGAGTTAATTTAATGAAATAACATTTCCTATTTTTCATGCATCTTCATTTGGTTTCAAAAGCTCAATGTGGCCCTCAAGCAAAAATAATTGCCCACCCCTGCACTAGAGGATGTTTGGCTCTCATGCCACACTCATGGAGTCTGTTACTGACAATTGGGTCCGAAACATGCACACCAATTGGCCGCTGGAGGTCATTTTGTAGGGATCTGGCAGTGCTCTTCCTGTTCCTCCTTGCACAAAGGCGCCGATACCGGTCCTGCTGCTGGGTTGATGCCCTTCTACGGTCTTGTCCAGGTCTCATTGTGTAATGGCCCGTCTCCTGGTATCTCCTCAATACTCTTTAGACTCTACTGGGAGACACAGCAAACCTTCCAATGGCACGTATGGATGTCTCATCCTGGAGGAGCTTGACTGCCTGTGAAACCTGAATGGGCTGCAGGTACTGCCTCATGATACCAGTAGTGACAAGGACATTAGCAAAATGCTAAACTGAAGAGGAATCATTCAAGAAGGATAAGGGGAGAGCCATTGTCTGCACACCCAAAACCTATTCCCTTTTTGGGGGTTTTCTTGCTGTTGCCTCTCCAGTGCACCTGTTGTCAGTTTCATTTGCACCAAAACAGGTGACATTGATTCATTATCGCTTATGCCTAACTGGTATTGCGTCTTCCCTAAACTGCTAGCTTCTTTTATTTACCTACTAATGGAGCTCAAATCTTTCATGTGATTCTTATTGCCTCTCCAGACTCTTGGCAGCATGCATTCACCTGAATGGATAACACCAAACTGACCTGCTAATTTTCCATACATGTGTCCTGGCAGGCTGAATTTTACAGATTTTTTAAATAATACATTGTTTCTATATATGAAATTGTGTTTCTCTTACATGCATGATTTCCTCTGAAACATATGGATTGGCAAATACTGGTATAATCCTGTTTGGATTATAGAAAAGTACTGGTAATAGTTCTGGTTCAGATTAAATGAAAAATCAGTCATAGTGAACACTAAAACGATACATAATGAATGAGCAATATTGTCATATTTGTTTAGTGGGTCAATGAAATTTAGAAAGAGATTCGGATAAAAATGACAATAAAGAATTCATTATTTGTATCAATTTAACAAAAGAATATAGTCAATCAAATCAATACAATGTATTTTATAAAGCCCTTTTTACAACAGCAGTAAAAAAGTGCTTTGACAACTAGCCGGCCTCAAACCTAGACCAAGCAACAACAAATGATGCAGTGGCTAGGAAAAACTCCCTAGGAAGTAGGAAGAAACCTAGAGAAGGGCCAGACTCAAGGGGGTGGCCAGTCTACTTTTGGCTGTACCGGGTGGGGGATCTAAAGGTACACAGCACATTGTATAAAGGTCACACTAATTGATAAACAGTGTCCATAAAGATAGGAATGGGTGGGCTGTAGGGCTGCACGATATTGGAAATAAATTACATTGCGATATTTTGTTTCCCAATGATATATATTGCGATATTGCAAGCCATCAATGTAGGCTACAGTCAATCATTACCATTCCATGATACTAATAATTTCACTAATAAACAAGCTTCATTCTCTGTAAACAGAAAAGCAGTACACTTTTTTTTTATAAAACAGCAGCTTTACACCAACCCCCGATTGGTTTATAAAAATATAACTGAAAATATATATTTTTTATAATAGAACTTATAAGCATTTTGGTTCACAATCTTTTGTTTTTAAGTCAACTTTTTGCCAAAGTAAAAACAGTGTTGGTCATCATCATAATCATGGCTAAGCAAATGTGACGGCGTGTAATTGCAACATATCTTTACGATATATAACATAACGAATATATAACATACGAACATAACGATGTTATGAAACGTTATTGCGTTTGTTATTTCTTTCTGTCGTTGACAGCCTTTTGGGTAACGTGTCACACTGGCAAAGGCATCGCAAATTGTGTTTTGTTTTGATTGACATCCGAGATTAGATTTTGTACTCGTCGTAAAGAGCTTTGTGGTGGCGTTTTAAGTGATCAGACAAATGGGTTGTTTTCCTTGTTTTGTTGCCACAACTTTATAACACTCCTGACAAAGTACCTGTTTTTTGTCAACATCCTATTTTTTGTAGCCGAAATAGTCCCAAAGATTTTGACCTTATTTTTGGTACGAAACCATCCTTTTTTACCTGCTTAATGCGTATCCTCTTCGTCGCTCATCTTTCGCTAGTACAGGTCTGCCAGTGACAGAGAATGTTGGCTGTGAGCAGCAGCACAACAACCAATCACAGCGAACCAATCACTGTGCAGGCATGCGGAGCGTGAATGTCATTCCAGCAACAAACCATACAACAAACTTGTGTAAACTGTGGTGCTACCTATACTGTCATTGGGTGCTACCCTTCTTCACATCGCATGTTCTGGCGATGTGACTATCGCACATGCGCACATCGCGATGTCGATGCTAAAACACAACATTGTTCAGCCCTAGTGGGCTGTGACCACAGTCTTTGTGTAGTATCAACACAATGCAGTGGTCTTGGGCAGGGACATATCACTTGTAATTGCTAACATTTCTGCTTCAAAGCTTTTGCCAGAACTCAAATGTGTGGCATTGACAAAAGAGTGGCTCAGTGGCTGACCTGTGAGGGGGTGGAGCTAGAGCCTGGGATGTCAGCTGTACGTGTCACAGGTAAGGGAGGCACCAGGTCTGTCCGAGCGCTGTGGACAGGACAAGAAGTATTTAGATGTTGGAAGATTTCATTAAACTTTTATACATCTAATCATGTAGTTTTTGTAATTTAGCAGATGTTCTTACCTGGAGTGACTAATTAAGAACTAGTGATTGGGGAGACAATTGCAGCATGCAGTTTGAACATATCTTAATAATGTACATGGTTGACTTGACATTGCTGTTAAAAACACTACCACACAAGCACGTGACTGAGTGTGATGTTTCTAGTGAAACTGAGGTATGAACAACCTTTGGGATTGGACCAGTTCAGACTCACTTGACCTCCGAGAGCACAGATCTCTCCCCTTCAGAACATTGGGACCGTCGGTGCTGCCGGAAGGTCCGGGGAGAATGAGAGTGCCGGATTTTAATTGGGTCTCCTTGGGTTCTGGATAGTAAGATGGACATAGAATGATGTATTTTATCTCATGTGTTTAACTTCGAAATAGAGCATAATACTGTACATCTCCCTAGAGCAGTAGATTACAAGTGACCCAACAGAGACAATGCTGAAAGTGCCAGACTCAATAATTCAGGTTGTGAGAAAGACACTTCCTTTTAGTCCTGAATGTCTTACCAAACCTGCACCATTTACTATTATTGTCTAAAGACCATCTAATACAATGAAAAAGAGAAACTGTCACTTACTCCACTTTCTTGTAGGGAATCTCCTTCAGCTGTTCATCAGTGAGGTCTGGAGCAGGATCCACCAACTCCTTCCTGTGGAGACACTATCATCAGGTATGGCAAAGTAATCTTCCCATACACTGAAGTAAAAGTTTATGCATACATTGATTGACCAAAAACACTGTAAAACAAGTTTTTAGGATGCGAAAAAAGTAGGAGATATAGGTGTTTGATTGAAAACATACTGGAAAAAGTTTGTTATCATGGTTAATGAAAGCACAGTTTAAATCTGTGGACACCAATTTGGTATATCAAACTATTTTTACATCTTAACCACTGTGTCCCATCTTATCCATTTTCACCTGGATGGGACTGTGCCCAAGCTCAGCACTCCTATCTATTCTCTGACTGACTTATACTTGCAATCATCCATTCCACAAAAACAATTTTGCATTAAATTAATGACAGGCATGCAATTCAAAACATGGAGTTTATTTATAGGACAATATATTTATTCTTATAAAAACAATTGCCTCTGCCTCTCTTTTTTATATTGCTCATCATAACCACTGAAACAAAAATGTATCTCATATTGATAATTGTTTAGGTACATTAAACCACGTTAAGCTTTTTCACATTAGGACTTATAATTAATCTGCTTATAAATATAGAGTCAACCTCCAGCTGCTCCGCTGCCCTGCTGTGAAGCAGAAATGCTTAATGTCAGATAACTTCCATAATAATTGGTCTTTGGGTTTGATTCTTTGACAGTTTACAGGGGTAATGATGAGCAATATGAGAGAGAAAGTTGGTGATGATTGATCATTGTTTAGGTACATTAAACCATGTTAAGCTTTATCCTTACAATAGGCTCTAAGGAAGCAGAAACGCTTAATGTCAGATAACTTCCATAATAATTGGACTTTGGGTAAGATTTTTTGACAGTTTTCAGTGGTTATGAGGATCAACATGAAACATTTGCTAATCATTGATCATTGTTAAAGTACATTAAACCACATTAAGCTTTTTCACGTTAAGAGTTTTAGAATGTCCCAATTTAAATTTTTGGTTGATACAGGCTCCACTGTCAACATCAATCAGCCTACTACTAGCCGTACCAACGACACTATGGTTAACGCAGTCAAGCAAACATCTGTGCAGTTTTTCAAATTTCAATGACAGCGGGAGAGAGATAATTCAACCTACTAACAATGCATAGGAACACAATATATATATATATATATATATATATATATATATATATATATATATATATACATGAGGTCGACCGATTTATCGGTGCGCAAATTAATCGGCCGATTTTTTGCAATTTTTTACATAATCGGTATCGGCCAATATCAAGCCGATTAATAAACAGGCGCATCTGCGGGCAGCCTGGTCGCCAGGCCCTGGTATTGGTGTTGTGGAAAACGCTGCTCCTAGAGTGAATTACTAGCAGAGTGAGCAGACCTCATCCAATGACTAAGGAAGGAGAAAACAGTAAGGATAAAAATTCTTATAAATCCTATTCAATGAAAAAACGTATGACATGTTAGTGCCAACTTCGAGAAAAAACATGAATAGGCGACATGACGTTCGGCTACTTTGGATATTGATAGCTGTCATGTCACAATAATTGAGCTAGAATTTTGCAATCACAGACAGTGGTACTGAGACTTTTATTATTTGTTCTGTTTGTGTGTCTATATTTGAGAGGATTGTCAACTCAATGCAGAGAAAGAAGTTGTAGTTAAGAGACCACCGCACCATAGGCTAGTGAAGGACTGGCTTTGCTTTGCTAGCGTCGCTGCTAGGGTTGGCAACAGTCTATGGTTAGTACAGACTAGACCCGCTGCTAATATGGCACCTGTGCCTTAACTGATATGCCTGCGTTGCTCTCCTCTGTGATGCTCCGAAAACGAATGTTAGAATAACAGAAACATCGCAGCATGTGATGCTAGTTAACATTACACTCGTCAGCAGTTAACGTTAGCCTTGGTAAGTTTGTAGCTAGTATGAAAGGGGATACATTAAAATCAGTCGCATATAATTACTTGTTAGCTTCACGTGGTTAATATTAGTCTAGAATAATGGGTAGAGGTTCACTGCTTTCATTCCGACAGAATCAGCAAAAACTTTTATCCGTTCTGTTTTCCTTAAGGCTTTCAGGAAAAAACGACCCGTTTTAAAAAAACTGCTGCACAAGGGTTAACTAGGTATATTGCGTTGCATATGATGAATAAGGGGAATTTAAAACGAATCATCAGATCTGCCAACATCAAATTGGGTACTGGGACCAAATGAGTGCTGATTTAATTAATGTCTATTCAACAATGCACTGTTATTGCGCAACATATAACGTTTCAAAATACAATGCCTATTCAAAACGATACACAGAAGACAGTTTTTTTTTTTACTTCCACATTTAATCAAAAGGCATTCATTATAGTAGGGAATATACGTTGCTAGTTTTCTCAAACGTGCTTTTCAAAATAGCCTATTTCTGATGTTGAGTCAGACAGTGGTGAAAAGAGAGAAGAATATTAGGCTATTCCAATTCCTTGCGCAAGAGAATAATTCTGTAGTTAAAGACGAAATCCCATTTTTCTCATTTATGGCTTTTGTTATACTTATATTCTTTGTCATATTTGTGTATTTATTTTGAAACCAGATATATTTATCAAGTGCTTCTGGAAATTGTCATATATGTACTCCCGTTGTGCACCATCAAATATGATTGGTTAATAAAAGGACAACTATCAAAATGCACAGGTTAAAAGTTTTTAGAGGTTTGTTTTACAAAACAGATTTAATAGGCGAAGTTGTATCAAATACAAATCTTACTGTCTACTATGTGTTTTGCCATTTGTTTGACATTTTGTTTGAAAAAATTAAAATAATTTGATATTTATTTGAGATTTGAAAATATTTTGTGTAATATATTAAGAATTAGCCTATATTAAAAGTTTGTTTTTTCAGTATTTTTGAAATGTCATTATTTCCCCACAAAAAAATAATAATCGGTCAATTTATCGGTATCGGCTTTATTGGTTTTCCAATAATCGTTATCGGTATCGGCCTTGAAAAATCATAATCGGTCGACCTCTAATATATATATAGAAAATATAAATAAAACAATAACAGAACAATAATAGCAGGCAAATTGTCTGATTCAAACAACTGTTTGCATAGAGAAGTATTTCATCTTAATTCCACTGGTGAGAACTGTAAACTACCGTAATTCCTCTTTCAGAGACGCACTTATAATAAAGCTTTCAAAACTGTAGGCTATTTCTTGATATTTTAAAATATGAAAAAAACTGGTCTAGGGATAGATGGATAAAAAAACCTGTGATGTGTGTTGTGGCAATGCGCCACACATTTATGGATAACTTGTCTGGTTCCAGTCCCTGAATCAGGCTAGATAAGCCCAATAACTAGTTGAGGAAATCCAACTGTCCAGTAACTCTGTATCGGGTGTAATGTCTACTAATGGTGTTTGTGTTAGGGGGTCAGTGATAAGAGGGCTCTGGAAAACCCAGGGTGTGTAATGTGAGTGGTAGGTAAGACAATTAGGCTAACAAGCCAGCCACCACCAGTGTACAGACAGGACAGCCAATAGCTAGCTATCGCTTCGTCATGAAAAAAATACTTATTATAAAAAATATTAGATTACTTAAAACCTGTTGCTGGTTAGCATGTCTATGTCAGCGACAATCTTTTTGTGGTTAAGTGAATGTTAAAATCATTTTTATTTTATAGATGGTCTTATTTCAAAGTTGGTGTTGAGGTTTGAAGCGAGAGGAATTGTCTTCCATGTTTTTTATTTTGTCCAGCTACCCAGGCGGGGCGTAGTGATACTTTTTGATTACATACTACAGCACTTGAGTGATTAGGCAAAATTTGACGTGCAGATATCGGGAAATTGTCATAGGCTTGGAATGTAATTTTAGCCAATGAAGTTGCAGATATCCCAAAACCCGTTGTATAACACCCATTATGACACAGTGATGTTTTGGTTATACACGATGTTTCATGGTGTTCCCCTTCAGTGTGTACACCGTAACTTTAAATAATGTATTCATAATCAGATATATTTTATTTACAATTGCAATAACGCTGGAGAAGAAGCATATTGACAAGGGCCTGTTTTAAAGCAGATAATCTCATGACAGGATTCATATGACTTACTGGATGTGCTTCCAGAGTTGCTCCTTAGCCTGCACATCTGGACTCCGCCTGAAAGACAATCCCAAAATAATAGGGCTTAACAGTATAAGGGGAATGTCTAAGAGGGATCATCTATCTCATTGTATTTCTCCAACACAGCAGAGATGGATAGCCACTTACTGCACATGTTTAAGATATTTTCACCAATCAGCTGAAAGTTTTAAAAGGTCTGAAGCACAAAAAGAGTAAAGAGAAAAGATGGTCATACGATCGAGAGCGATGTCGTGAGCGTCGATGGTTTGGGTCATTCTGAGACCTCTCCTTCTGACGACGGAGTACAGCTTCCCACTGCGGACCAGAGTCCACCATCTCATTCTCCTGACGAGACCTGCAATAGTGTGATATTTTTTTTCAGTATCACATTTTACAACTTTGTAAGGAAAATGCAAAAAAACAAACAAAGACTAATCTGAAAATTCAATTCAACCTGCACTATATTGAAAACACATTAACACGTAATAATAATATTTTAATTATTTTTGACAATATAAACTCATTTAAAATCTGATGACTGCAACACACTCCAAATAAGTAGCGACATTTGACTGTTTACCACTGTGCAACATAGCCTTTTAATAACACTTATTAAGCATTTGACTGTTTACCACTGTGTAACATAGCCTTTTAATAACACTTATTAAGCATTTGACTGTTTACCACTGTGTAACATGGCCTTTTAATAACACTTATTAAGCATTTGACTGTTTACCACTGTGTAACATAGCCTTTTAATAACACTTATTAAGCATTTGACTGTTTACCACTG
>JACXGM010008183.1:0-16000 GCA_016801145.1 Umbra pygmaea
CAGCTGGGAGGAGGCCTCGGGGAAGACCCAGGACTAGGTGGCGAGATTATATCTCCAACCTGGCCTGGGAACGCCTCGGGATCCCCCAGTCGGAGCTGGTTAATGTTGCTCGGGAAAAGGACGTTTGGGGTCCCCTGCTGGAGCTGCTGCCCCCGCGACCCGATCTCGGATAAGCGGATGAAGATGGATGGATGGATGTGACAGGGTTGCATACGCCCCTCCTCTTCACCTGCATCTTCCAGAAGGAAACAGGGGTCTGCGCCCATGCATAGATTACCGTGCCCTTAATGACATTACCGTTAGGTATACTTACCCTCTTCCCCTTATAGGAGTTGTAGGAGTGCCTACAATTTGGTGCATATTTGGGAGGGAGACGAACACAAAACAGCTTTCAGTACAACAACAGGTTGTTGTGTAGTCAATTTAAATGAAAACCAGGACACTGTTCATACTTTCAATTACCCACTTTATCCACTCCTTCTCCTTCCTCTCTCCCCTGTCCCCTTCCCCTCTCTCTATACTGCTACCTTAGGTATGGCAGTATACATTGCACTTCACCACATATCTCTCTTTTTTAAAACACACTAAAATCCTAAGCAAACCACATACGAATTCAGAATGTATCTATAGGTATACAACAATACCAACTTAGTAGTTACTGGTAATTATTTGAATACTCAACAGTTTACTTTAACAACTAACTAACCAATAATGTCTTGGACTCTGCTTACCCTTTTCATTAACTTCCCATGACATGTCTACTTTGACCTTGTCTTTGTATGTTTAAGAGTAATACCTAAGTTCCATATTAGCAATACATTTCAACTAAATATGCAACATTCAAACAATACGTAACATTCCAACCAAATGTACTGAAACATTCCAACAAAATGTCATGAAACAAACCACCCCACATTCCATGTAATTTTCCCCCTTATCCTCCTTCTTTTTTTACATGCTGTAGTCCTTAGACCATACAGGCGTGCGTCTCATTCTAGACCTGCAGGGTGTTACGGCAGGAGCAGGTACTGGTAATGGAGATGGCAGAAATGCATCCCCCGAAATGCCACGTTAGTAGGCAAGGGCGTATTGGCTGGGTTGGCAGCAGAGAGGTGTATGGTGTTCCAGATCCGTCCATCAGATAGTTGGTAGGTAGCAGGTCCTTTTTGAGCCACTATTCTGTAGGGCTGACTGTATTTAAACCTGCCTTTCTTGGAGATCCCTGGTTTCTTGATCCGAACGTATGAAACACATTGAAACTTTGGCAGCTGAGCACCACGATGCTTATCTGTGTATTGTTTGGACATTTCTTGTTTCTGACCCACCGTCTTTCTCAGGTCCTCACACTACACGTGTGATGTGTGTGTAGGGAATCCTTTGATGTTTAATTTTGTGTTTAAAGGACGGCCGTGGAGCAACTCAGCAGGCGAAACTTGTGTAGTCGCATGAGGGGTAGCATGGTATGTAAGTAGGAAGTCTGTGACAAACAACTTCCAAGGCTGACCTTCAATGTCAGTTGTCTGTAGACAGTCCCGAGAAGACACGGTTCCATCTCTCCAACTCCCCATTACATTACGGGTAATAAAGAGAGCTTTTCACAAGTTTAATGTCTCTCTCAGCCAGAAAGGACTTGAACTCAGCTGATATGAAGGAAGTCCCATTATCAGCCATTAACTCTAAGGGGTTACCTTCACGGCTGAACACTGTTGACAGGAATCAAATGACTGTAGCAGATGTCACGTCAGAGGTGAATGCCACCTCTGGCCATTTACTGTAGTAATCCACAAGGGTCAGAGCAAAACGACAGTCTGGAGTTGCATTGTAAAATGGTCCTAGAATATCAATTGCAAGCTTTTCCCATGCAGCACTTGGAAGAGGAACAGGCTGTAAGGGTACAGCTCTGGTTTTAGCTGTCTTGTCATGTTGAGAGCAAGTGGTGCACGATTTGATGGCGGCCTCCACGTCAGAATCCATACCCGGCCACCAGTATAGTTCTCTCAGTCTTTGCTTGGTACGTACAATACCCTGATGGGTATCATGGGCGAGTTGAATGAACTTGGGTTGTAAACTGGCTGGGACAACAACAGGGTGTGTGCCACGAATGATGCACTCCTCATTTTCAGATACTTCAGTCTGGATAAGATAAAAAGGTGCAACATCATTTTCAAGACCTTTCACAGTGCGAGGCCAACCTGAGTGCATATATGTTTTTACTCGATCCAGCAGGGGGCAGTCTCTATAAGCAGACTTTAGTTGATCAGCTGTTATGGCAGAAAAATCAGCTGACACTAATGCAACCATCTCAACTTCTTGTTCCTGGTGCGGGGTAGAGACAGGTAGTGGTAATCGTGACAGACAGTCTGCCGTCACATTGTCACATTCAGGCTTGTAGTCAATGTTGTAGTTGAACGACAACAGCCGAGCCGACCACCTTGCAATTCTCATACCTGCTCTCCCGAGACCTTTAGTGGTGAGTAATGTTGTAAGAGGGCTGTGGTCAGTACGTAGGGTAAACTCACGACCCCACAAGTAAGTGTGCCATCGTTCAGTAGCACAAAAACATGCAAGAGCGTCTATTTCCACAGTTGAGTACTTCCTTAGACATGTTGATGAGGTACGGGAAGCAAATGCAATGGTCTTTTCTTCTTCCCCATTCAACTGGGTGAGCACAGCACCAATGCCATAATCACAAGCATCAGTGGTCACAATGGTGGGCAAATCAGGATCAAACAGACCAAGGGCCCTACTTTCAGTTATCATGACTTTGACCAGAGTGAAAGCCTGTTGTCCAGTGTCAGTCCAGTTAAACTTAGCATCCTTTCTCAACAGAGCTCTCAGCGGCTCCACTAATGTTGCGTAATTAGGGATGAACTTTGAATACCAAAAAAGCCCAAAAACGAGCGCAATGTATGTGCATCATGAGGAGGAGGAGCATCCTTGACAGCAGTCACATGACTTGGGTCAGGGCGAAGACCAGAAGTAGAGATACATGGCCCAGGAACAACAGTTCAGTCTGACTGAACTGGCACTTTCCATTTTGAGTTTAAGACCACTACCGTGTAACCGCTGTAGGACAGCTTTCAGCCTTGTCTCATGTATGTCAGGAGTCTCGCCATACACAATTATGTCGTCCAAATAACACTGAACACCTTCCTGGCCAGCCAGTATCTGGGACATCATTCTCTGGAATGCACTGGGTGCAGATGCAAGCCCGTTTGGGACCTTTTTGAAGTGGAAAAAATCATAATGAGTGATAAACGCAGTGAGATCTCTGCTTTCAACATCCAGTGGCCCTTGATGGTAGGCATTCTGAAGATCAATGGTAGAGAACATCTGAGCTCCCCTGAGCTCATGGAAGACTTTCTCAATGTGTGGTAGAGGGTGGCTATCAATAACCACTGCTTTGTTGGGCTCATAAAGATCTACGCAGAGCCTGATTCATCCATCTTTCTACTTTAGTGCCAATATGGCAGACACCCATGGAGAGGAATCAATACGCTCTACAATATCTTCATGTTCCAGACGTTTTAGCATAGGCCCGCAGTCAGAAGGTGTAGAGACACTACCATTTTTAATCTCCAACCGGAGGGAGTTGAATAGATTCATTCCCAGGATGTGTGTTCCTGAGGGCACAATGTAAAAGTCTGTGTGCGCACATTTCCTGTTATGCGAAACTTTCAGATTGAGACATTCTATCATGGATATTGGATTCTTTGTATATGACATCAGCCATATGTTAGGCTCAGTTAGCAGAAACTCTGCATAATGTTCTTTGTACATATACTCTGGGAGTATGGAAACAGTTGACCCTGTGTCATTTCATTTATGTGCAACACTGTAACAGTAGTGGCAGACAATTTTTATTGCACTGTCTGCAAGTTGACGATTTAGCACTTTGGGTAGTTTGCAAGGTGAAGCTTTGTACATCACTCTGCACCATAGGTTAGCAAGTGTACTTGTTCTTTTTCCTGAAGGTGCGCCGTCCTCCACCACGAGAAGTAGTCCCCTGCACTGTCCCCACAATAGTGTTGGTACTATTATTGTGAGACATATATTTGGCTTCTGCTACTGCACTCTCGATGTGACCAGCCAAAGTAATAGCTTTGTCAAGGGTGAGGCCTGTCTCTAATAGTAAACATTCTCTTATGCGGGGGTTGTTAATTTTTTCAACCACCTGGTCCCTAATCATTTCATCTGTCAATGCCCCGAACTCACATCGAACACTGAGCTCCCGTAAATGAAAAAAAACATTTTGCGTAGTGCACTCACCGTCTCTTTGCGGAGGCTGTCGTGTACATAGATGATATTCTGGTGTACACCACCACGCGCGACCAGCATGTCTGCCTGGTATGCAGGGTGCTTGAGATGCTGTTGGAGCATGAACTATACGTCAAAGCAGAAAAGTGCCTGTTTTTCCATCAAGCCGTCTCCTTCCTGGGTTATTGCATTTTCTGGACCGGGGTGTAGATGGACCTGGATCGCATTGATGCAGTGCGTAATTGGCCGAATCCAACCACAGTGAAAGTAGTACAGCATTTCCTAGGTTTCGCTAACTATGATCGGAGGTTCATCCGTGGGTTCGGCAAGGTGGCAGCTCCGATCACGTCCTTGTCTGCGGTGGACCTCTGAGGCAAACAGGGCCTTTGTCTCACTGAAGACCCTGTTCTCATCCGCTCCTATTCTGGCTCATAACGGACCCGACGTTGCAGTTTCGTGGTGGAGGTGGATGCATCTGAGAGCGGGGTAGGGGCGGTGCTTTGGCAACGGTCTGACTTACCGGTGAAGCTCTGTCCTTGTGCCTTCTACTTGAGGAAGCTGACACCTGCCGAACGGAACTACAACGTTGGCGATTGCGAGTTGTTGGCCATTGTCAGTGCCCTGAAGGCATGGAGGCAATGGCTGGAGGGGGCTAAGCACCCCTTCCACATATGGACTGATCACCGTAACCTGGAGTACATTCGGGGAGCGAGGAGACTAAATCCGCGCAGGCAAGGTGGTCCATGTTTTTGACCTGTTTCACATACAAATTATCCTATCATCCCTGAATAGTGTATAGTGGCACTGGTGATGTGGGAGGTGGATGCTGACATCCAACAGGCGTTGCGCACGGACCCAGCTCCTGCACAATGTCCTGTTGGGATTCAGTATGTTCTGGTCTCCCCTAGAGACAAGCTCATCTGCTGGGCTCATACACTACCCTCCTCTGGTAAGCCTGGTATCAGACATACCATCAGCTATCTGGAGAGCAAATACTGGTGGCCCACCTTAGCCAATGACGTGAGGGTGTATGTCTCTTCCTGCTCAAATTGTGCCCAGTGTAAAGTGCTGAGGCACCTTCCTACAGGTAAATTACAGCCTCTTCCTATTCCGCAACAAACATGGTCGCATCTGTCTATCGATTACGTCACAGATCTCCCTCTTTCAGATGGTAACACTGGGATCTTAATGGTTGTGTATACGTTCTCCAAGGCCTGTCCCTTCCTCCCTCTGCCCGGGGTGCCTACAGCCCTACAGACCACGGAAGCTCTTTTTACACAGGTCTTTCGGCACTATGGGATACCAGAGGATATCGTCTCTGACCGCGATCCCCAGTTCACCTCACGTATCTGAAAGGCCTTAATGGAGAGATTAGGGGTTGCGGTCAGTTTCACATTGGGGTACCACCTGGAGGCGAAGGGGCAGGTCGAAAGGGTAAACCAGGACTTGAGTCATTTCCTTAGGTCATTTTGCCGGGTCCGGCCCGGGGGAGTGGGCAAGATTCTTGCCGTGGGCCGAACACAGATTGTGTTTGCCTCGTACCATGCGTATTCACCCTGTGTTTCATGTTTCTCTTCATGAGGCCAGGGTGCCGGAGACCCCTTCTCCGCCATTGGAGGTCGAGGGTAACCTGGTTTATGCTGTGAGGTCCATCCTCGATTCGAGACAGCGTGGGGGTGGTCTCTGAGCCAATCTGCCTCTGATGCATTGGGAGGGGATTGGGAGGGGTACGGTCCTGAGGAGCAGTCATGGGTTCCGGCCAGGGATGTGTTGGACCCCTCACTCCTGCGCGGCTTCCATCTGCGCCGGCCGGATCACCCGGCACCGCATCCTTGGGGTCGTCCCCTGGGCCGGGGATGCAGCGCCACATGTGCTGCGCATCAGAGGGGGATACTGTAACCATCACTGATCCTGGAACACCCCTTACTGGCGTGAACGGGATCCAGTGCTTGGAATCCCTGGTCTACTGAAACTGCTGCCCTTCTGCACTCCCAGACCGCATCCTCTCATTTGTGGTCATTGGAGGCACCTGTTAAATGTTTGTTTGGTTATAAAATCCCCATCCTTCCTATACGTAGTGTAGGATATTGTTTGAACTGCTGTATAAAGTCACAGTCTCTATTAGGTAATCTATTTTAGCCTATTGGCTGTTATATAAGTGCCATACTGTTTATATTGTTGGCTCTTTCTCTAAAGACATTCTCATTTCTAGGTCTATTGACCTGTGTGCCTTATTTCTCAATTGTTTGGGTCTGCCACGTGGCCTCACCATTTTTCAAGGATTAATTATCTGCATCAACAAGCGTTCTAAATAAAAGAGAGAAGGCATCTCCTGCATTTGACTCATCGTGACACCAGGTAAAATAAGTTTTCATAAAAATAATTTTCCAGTGATCTATGAAAAACTAAAGCATGACTACACTGTAAAAATGATGTAATTTTGACAGGAAATACAGTGTTTTACCTTCAATTGGAATAATGTGAAACATTATTTTTTTAACCTGGTCATTAGGGACGTACTGAGGAACATCCCATAGGTTCTTAACTCAGCCCAACCCAGAGAAGTAATTTATTACACTAACTTCTGGCATCTCTGGTTTCCAGGACCCTATCTCAATATATGACTATGTATCTTGTGCCATATTCACTGTGTACATTTATTCAAAATAAATTGTACATATCCGAAAAATTCAAAGTCTCCTTTAAGAAATATCAACCATATGTATGTACTTGCTTCAGGTCCAGTGTATCAAGAGGTTAACATCGGGTATGTTTTCAAGCAGAATTTCACAATCAGAGCCCAATATTTACGAGTTTCAAGGCTGGATCCTTAACAGGTTAAACATCTTGAAGTGCTTTGACAGCAGCTCTTAAATACAAAGCAGATGACAGCTAGTATGTATTAACTATTACCACAGGATTGGATGGCATTTAAACACCCAATAAATCAGGTCACTTCATCAATAGACATATTATAGCAGACTACTTCCTCAAAGCTCCTCAAAATATCCAATAATTTTCGATCCACTTCATGATTGTGTCCCACTTGTTGTTGCTTCTTCACAAAAAATGACAGTTTTATATCTTTATGTTTGAAGCCTGAAATGTGGCAAAAGGTTGAAATGTTCAAGCGGGCCGAATACTTTCGCAAGGCACTGTAAATTAACTAGGAAATGATGCACACCTGACCATGAAACAGCTGAGCAGCCAATGGTCTAAATAGTTTTGGACCCATAACAATGTGGGAATGACATATTGTACTGTAATTCCTACACCGTACACATGATTTACATGTATATGTTGAAGTCAGAGATTTTCTTTATGTTTGTTATTCCTGATGTTTGATATTACTTTTACTCTCTGAAATGCTGTTATTTTCTGAAATTCAATCGACTTTCAAGGGTTACCGTACTTTCCAGACTATAAGTCACACTTTTTTTCATAGTTTGGCTGGTCCTGCGACTTATAGTCAGGTGCAACTCATATATTAAAACAGTTTTTCTCGATTGGTTACACACATTTTTTGCCTCATACTCTCAGAACTCTACACACAAATCAAAAAACACACACACAATGGGCAAAACTCCTCAATTCTCCTGCAAAATGAAACTTTACATTCAAAACAATGTTATCTCTTCTCAAAATGGTATTTTGTTTTCAAATGACACACACAAACCATCATATGATTAGACATTTATAAGAACCAGTTGAACACTGATGTGCTCAATGTAAAACACTATGATGAATGGAAAACACTTTCATTATTACTCATTATGACTTTGCCTTTTTATTGTTCAGTGTTACACTAACTACAGACAGTACATACATAAGTGTGTTGTAAAATATTTGAGAATATTGTTTTTTTACTCAAAACACAAATACACAGTAACAAATATTTTTTAATCTTTCCACAAAAACAATGTACACAGTGTACATCCTAACCAACACAAAGTTGCACATAAAGTGGTCTACATACAAACCAACAGAAGAATTCACTATATACAGTTACAGTAAAAACAAAAACTATGCTGCATCTTCTCTTCTGTTTTGTTCTGGCTATATCACCTCGTCCACATCACAAGCAATATTTTCCCTGGCCAAGCAGCGGGGGAAATATCGCCTAGCATGGAAAGCATCAACTGCTATATCACCACATGCGTCTTCCATAGCTTCGAAAAGGGGTATACACATTTGTGGATTTCGGTCATACACTTTCCATCTCCAGGCAGAAAAAAATTCCTCAATAGGATTGAGGAATGGAGAATATGGAGGGAGATAAACAACTAAAAAGCATGGGTGGGCAGTAAACCAGTTACGAATCAGAGCAGCCCGGTGAAAATGTATTCTCAAGTCCGGATGACCGAGACCAAAGTGACCACATGGTCAACCAAAGTGGCTCAGATCTCATCAGAGAGTACGTTCCTTGGCCTTCCTCGTCTTCATCCTCCCCGTCCCCCTCCTCTTACTCTCACTCCTCTGCTCTGGCTCTGCCTCTGTTTCCAATGTTGATATGTCCATTGCTCCAAAACAGAAGAGCTCACCTTTTTTATGCTAAAGCTCTGATTTCTACTTGTAAAACTGTGTGACAGGTGTTTGCCCATGTGATGTACCAAACAGTACAGTTTCGACGCTTTGGTCTCTGCATTTACTTGGGAAAAACTGTAAACAAGTCCCCAAATTAATAATATTTATCCATTAACTCTAGTCGATTGGGATGTCTGATAATTCTATATAGATCAGTGAGGTATGAGGGGAGCTTGCAGGTAGGCTAAGACTCTGCTAGTCAACAATATTGCACAAGAACACACATGCAAGCACACACCCATGCATTGCTTCACAGAAACCCAGCCAGAATTACAGGTGCACATCTACACATTCATGAACACTTATTCATCTCTACAAACAAGTTCTCCATTGACACAGCTACCATCTTCATTATAAACAAAGCCTAAGAGAATCAAAGCAAAAACACAAAAATGCACTACAGAAAGGATGTTCAAATTTGTTGAAGATATGTCTTTTTGGTTTGAAAAGGGCATAGCACAGGGTGGAGCAGGCAGTGTGTTTCCCCCAGGCCTGTGACGTTCAGGGGCCTCTCTGCATAACTTTAAGGCCAATCTTGGTCATGTTTACTATTTTTAACTTACATTTTTGTCCAAGTAGAGCATTCACTAAAAGCATTTAAATTTCAATGTCTACTGAAAGGTTTAAACATAATTTAATTGTTGTGCAAACATTTATAAAAAATTAGGCAGATGGCATTCAACATTTTTCAGACCGTTTTTTAACAATGATTATTATTTTTCTGTTTTATATGGATATCTCCCTTTCCAATTTGTCATCTCCAAATCCACTACAAGCCTCATCACATCGGCAAACCCTTGCAGGTGCTAGCTGGTGGAAGATTGATCACATGCTTTCCTCCTTGACAAGCCATCCAACTATTATCACAGAGCCTGTTACAGTTTTTCCCAATTGCTAATACACAAAATGCTAAATTTGGCTCATTGTGTCAAAACTCAACACACAAGAATTCTTGACATAACACTTGGAGATTAACGTCTAACTGCCATGTCAAAACTGCCATTCTGCAATCACAACTTAACACTCTGACTTAAAAAGGCCCTCTTCAGATCGACAGGAAACACACGTGCACATGCAAAAAAAAAGCAGACACAACACACTGGTCAACTTTACTCAAGACCATTATGTCATTTGTAGTTTTTAACCGTTTTTATTCCCGCAACCAAGCCTCAAAAACTCCCATTACAATGATGTTTCAGTCCCGATGTCTGGTTTTTACCAGAGTCTCTTCCTCTATCTCCTCTCCCTCTTCCACCGTCTCTTCCTTGTTCTCCTCTTCCTCTTCCCGTCTCTTCCTCATCGTCTCCTTCCCCTTGGTCCTCCAGCCTCCATATTCGTGATTGTCTCATGACAGGAGCTCATACCTGAATTATATATATAGTGACTGATTGGTGTTCAGTTACAGGTTAAGTGTTTTACTGTGTGTGCAGGGGTGTTACTAATGTCATGTGTATTTTAACTATTGAATGGACGTGCTGACTGCTCAGTGTTTCATCATTGGCCAATGTGGGTAGTGTTTTGCACCATGTGTTACAGAATTGTTTACGGTGCCATGCCGACAATGTGTTTATTCGTTTGGTGCTTGTGTATAAGACATGAACACAAACGGTACGGTTTCAACGCTTTGGTCTCGGCATTCACTTTTAGTGTTTTAGCAATCTAGAAAAACTGTAAACACAGAAGCATTAAGTTGGTACACATAGTATACAGGGTAACTCATTAGGTGTCATACGGTCAATTATGTCATTTTTTATGCACGGTTGAGATTTTTATGATGTCTTTGTCATGACAACTTGACATTACCTGAAAATAACATAACCTGTCAATGTCTTTGTCTTGACAACCTGACAGTAACTGAGACAATGTAAACTGTATACTTACAGGTGGGGCACACAAGTATTTAGTCAGCCACCAATTGTGCATGTTCTCCCACATAAAAAGATGAGAGAGGCCTGTAATTTTCATCATATGTACACTTCAACTATGAGAGACAAAATGAGAAGAAAAAATCCAGAAAATCACATTGTAGGATTTTTTATGAATTTATTATTACATGGCTTCAATAACAGTTTAGTAAGTTAAGGAAATATTACCCTGTTGGAGAATGTTTTTATGTTTCATTTCGACTTGGCTCACAGTGTCACAATAGCGGTGTGTGTAGGTGTAGAGAGTGGGAGACCAAACAGGGAGGTGATAGTTGTTCTCATTTAATGTAGCAGGTCCGGGAGATAGTATGCAGTTGCAGTCGAACAGTGTTAGCGAGAGCACAACGAATATACATGTCTAAGTGCTCTAACGTGGAACTAACGCAAAATGAAAGGTAAAAATGTACAGAGCGTACACGTAAAACTACTAACTAACAACCACACTCTTTTCACAACTGTATATACATCAATACCGTTCCTCAGACCTGCGTCCACTAACGTGACAATATACTAATGAACCGCGCCTTCCTCTCATTCACCTGCACTAATATAGGAACCGGGCTAACCAGCTGAAAGTGAGTAGGAATAATTGGATCAACTCAGTCCCCAATCAGTACCAGGTGAAAGAGAGGAAGGCGCCACATACACATAGTATACCTCCAAACAATATATTCAATTGAAAAACCGAAATCAACAGTCAGGGATGGACTAGGACAAAAATTCGTCCCGGGACTTTGGATGGAGCGGCCGGCAGGGGGGGGTGGCGCGCGTGCGCGCGCGCATTATCTGTCGCTTCCCGCATTTGTCATTCACTGGGTTTCTCCTCATCTAAATATAGAGGAACTCTCTCTCTCTCGATTTGACGGCTGGGCCAGACCGCAGTTTTGCGGATGCAACAGCCAGTCCATTTCAGCCTACTGTCACTTGTTTTAATACGTCCAGGACTGTAACTGGCCGACCGGCCATCAAAGTAAAATATGACGGCCGATCGGCCCAGAACGGACCGGCCGTTCGGGAAAACTCCCGATCCTCCCGATGGCCAGTCCGTCCCTGTCAACAGTGCATAAGCACTGGCCATATAAATACAAAGATCCCCACAATAATAAACCAAAATACCTATAAACATGAGTCCATGATCTGGGACTCTAGGACTCCAGTTACACACAATTCTTTTTATCAGGGATTACACCTGATAAAACAAGAAGCCAATAGTCTATATTACTAGCCAAATATTTCAACCGTAAATCTCAGAATTTCTCCTAAATTACGTTCTCAGGAAACTATTTTGAAAACCTAAATTACGTTCTATGCTAACCTATTTAGGGTGTTTTTATGTTTGAACTGCACGTTTTGTTATTAGGCTATATTTTTACTTGAATTACATTGCTCCGGTACATTTCGTTTACCGGATTTATGCGAGAACATTCCATACATTCCATAGTGTTCAGAATTATATTGCAACATTCACAGTTAAGGTTAGGTAGGAGGATACTAACGGTTAAGGTTAGGCATGAGGTTACTAACGGTTAAGGTTAGATATGATGTTACTGATGTTAAGGTTAGAATTAAGGTTAGGGTTAACATTACAAAAACCAACAATCGCGTGTCTGCATGACGCACAACAAAACACACAAAGTGCCAGTCTGGATTTGAACTCGCGAACACTGGCATGCAAGTCGCAGATTTATACGCCCATCCACCATCCCCGACCTCCGCCCTAGCAAAAACTATGCTATTTACATGCTACGTCATGATCTTCTAATGTTCAAATTGAACGTTATTCGAGTGTTCAATTTAGTTCCCTACAAACGTAATTGACCCTCTCATACGTTCATATTTGACATATTTCAGTTTTACAAAATAGTTCCCTCAGAACGTATTTAATGTGATTTAGGGCTGTAATATTAAGACATTTATGGAGGGCAAAAAGTAAATGCGTGTCTATTTTTAAAACATGCCCAAAATATTTTTTGCATTACAGTGACAGGGAAAAATAACCCATTTATAATTTTTATAATTATAAATTACTTTTTTCTTTTTGGATTTCCATGGGAACTCCTGAAATTGGCGATCCATTGAATATGTCTTTACGTACTCACCGTGCGCACGCAGTAACTCTGGGTTACCAATAGGAGGTTGATTGAACTAACTCCTCAAAGGCGTTTTGGAACCGACATACCCAGAGTAAGCAAGTTTTGGGTTAATCAACCGAGAGTTCAGGGTATATGTGATGGTAAATTAACCTTGCTTTCTGGAATACCCCCCTGGATACCTGGTTTGACCTTGTTTGTTTACTTCCTACCTGTTTATCTGTTTCTGCATTGTCCCTCTTTGCCTTTGCCTTGGAATATATCTTCTCCAGTGTTCCAAGCCAATACTATTATTGCTTTGTATCTAGCTAAAATAGTTATATATACTAAAATGTATACCCATAGTACAGGAATACAATGTTAAAATAAATGTATTATAGTTTGTTTTGTACACTAAATGTGGAATGCACTTTTTTACAGATTGATCACCATAGCAACGCATGCCATTCTCCTCAATTGATCATGTGCTACCTTACATAGAGAACATACTGTACCTGTAGCAGAGGATTGAAATACACTTGTCCTCAATTATGTCATCCTCCAGAAGTGGCTGAAACCAAACTTCATAAAACAAGGTTCAACTTGTAGCTATAATCAGGGCTGTCAGCTGTTGATGATTGGCGTGAGATGGGACAGATAATTGACAAGTGTCGCTTTCACCATTGGAAAATTCACAGACAGCTGTATGATTAAGTAACACCCGTTGTCTGTACCAGAGAGTTCTGCTAGCCTCAACTGATACTCCTATGCTATACATTAGCGTACTGTAGGAGTATCTGTCGAGGCGAGAATTGCGTGTGAGAAATAAGAAATGTGGTATGAAATGTGGGTCAATTGTGCTTCTCACGGCCAATGCGTGAGAGTTGTATATTGCCTCCATCAATCACATAAAACACAGTGGATTATATCCATCCATTTTCATCCGCTTATCCGAGGTTAGGTCGCGGGGGCAGCAGCTCCAGCAGGGGACCCCAAACATCCTTTTCCTGGGCCACATTAACCAGCTCCGACTGGGGGATCCCGAGGCATTCCCAGGCCAGGTTGGAGATATAATCTCGCCACCTAGTCCTGGGTCTTCCCCAAGGCCTCCGCCCAGCTGGACGTGCCTGGAACACCTCCCTAGGGAGGCGCCCAGGGGGCATCCTTACCAGATGCCCAAACCACCTCAACTGGCTCCTTTTGACTCTACTCTGAGATCCTTAAGGATGACTGAGTTTCTCACCCTATCTCTACGGGAGACGCCAGCCACCCTCCTGAGGAAACCCATTTTGGCAGCTTGTACCCTGGATCTCGTTCTTTTGGTCATGACCCAGCCTTCATGACCATAGGTGAGGGTAGGAACAAAAACTGCCCGGTAGATTGAGAGCTTTGCCTTCTGGCTCAGCGCTCTTTTCGTCACAACGGTGCGATATATTGAGTGTAATACCACCCCCGCTGAGCCGATCCACTGTCCCCCCCCAAGGTATTTCACCCCAATGTATTTGAACTCCTTCACTTGGGGTAAGGACTCACTCCCGACCTGTAGGCACTCCAACGGTTTCCTGCTGAGAACCATGGCCTCAGATTTAGAGGTGCTGATCCTCATCCCAGCTGCTTCACACTCGGCTGCGAACCAATCCAGTGAGTGCTGAAGGTCACAGGCCAATGATGCCATCAGGACCACATCATCTGCAGTAGATCATAGTAGATTACAGTAGATTATAGCTAAATAATAAGAATGTCTACTGTACCAAATTAGGCAAACCATAACAATTTTAACATACTAGCTAGCTCATTAGCAAGCCATGTTAGCTGACAAAAACACATTTAATGTTCCACATGTACTACATTTGGTTGCTGCCTGTTTACAGATAATAACTTTCCCACCAATGACAACAACATCCTTAGCCAGGATTTCCAGCCCCATGAAATAAAACCTTTGTGGGCCCCATTTAATTTCCAGGGCCTCTTTAGGGCCCCCTGATTCATCATCACATATCCCACCTTTACCACGCCCACACCTACTGCCCTATATGTATTGTCCACTATGGACAAATCCTTGACCAACATTCTATACAATTCTGTGGTGTGATACAATCCTGTATATACTGTACTCAATTTCTCCCGTTTTTCCTGAGGCTGTCAACTTCATGCCTGACATTGGACCAATAATTTTTGTGTGGAGGGATTGCGCCCTCATGTGTACAATTGCTTTATTTAACTCTTCCAACACGAATTTCTGCCACTGAGGATTTCGTTATTGACTTCAATAAGTTCTGTGTTATGTCTAAGCTTACACAAACTCAGTGTTTTGATAATTGGTTATTATTAGGGCATCTCAGGGGCATCAGATTGCTCAGTAGTTAGGGAGTCAGCCTTTAAATCGAAAGTTGACGGGTTGATTTTTGAATGGGCGAAATATCAATGTATCATTGAGCATACCTTAAGTTACTCTAGGGATATCAATGTGCATACCTTAAGTTACTTAGGGGGATGTCCCATGTGTCTGACTGTTGTTTTTCTGCTCACCTGGACATTCTCTCATTACAACTGACTCAATCAGATCATTTGCCTGTGTGTATATTTTCTGCACCTGTTCAGAATTATCTCATTACCATTAGTATATAATAATAATAATAATAATAAGTTTATTTAATATAGCACCTTTACAGACAAAGTCACAAAGTGCTACACATTAAGAACATGACAACAATACAGTGAGCTTCGTTAAAAAATAATTAAAAGGACTAAAACTATTGGTTATAAAATCAAAACTAAAACAGTAATTTACAAGCATGAGACAAAAGCCAATTTAAACAAGTGTGTCTTCAGATGATTTTTAAAAGTATCAACTAAGACTGCAGAACGCAAAGCAGTCGGAAGGGCGTTCCACAGGTTTGGAGCCGACGATTCAAAACAGCAGTCACCTTTGGTTTTAAGACGAGCGTAAGGGACCACCAGTAATCCCTGGTCAGAAGACCTAAGGGATCGGATGGAAATGTTCGGATGCAGCAGGTTTGCGATATACGCAGGAGCCACACCATGCAAGGCTTTATAGGTCAGGACAAGGACTTTATAGTTGATCCATCCAGGCCGTGAACTTTTCTCACTGCTGCCGTCTGGTAGACCTTACCGGAGCATCAAGGCACAGACTACCAGACTTAT
>JACXGM010008183.1:16100-29450 GCA_016801145.1 Umbra pygmaea
GTCACTTTATGCTCTCTACATCTGATGTAGAGGAATTCAAATGGACCTTGTAAAGCAATTTTCCATGCCATTCATAATATTTATTACTTCTACTGTTGTACATTTTCCAGATCACTGCTCAGTACATAGCCTATTATTATTATTACTATTGTCATTATTGTTTTAAAATTCTTTATATTGTTGTAAATCTTTTTAAGCCAACTGCATAGATGTGACGAGCCATGTCAAAAGAACTTCTCTGCATAGGATGATGTGATGTTATTCGAAAAAACGACTTTGACTTTGACTTTGACTTGATCGGAAGCCAATATATGCGACCTTCTGCTGGACCTGGTCAGCAGCTTTGCAGCAGAATTCTGGACCAGTTGTAAACGGTCCTGAGATGGTTTACTGAGACATGTGAAAATGGAGTTGCAGTAATCAAGCCGGGAAGATGTGAAACAATAAATGATCATCTCGAGCTCAGAATGTGAAACAACCGCTTTAAGTTTGGCAATGTTTCTTAATTGAAAGAAACATGTGCAGGTTAGTGTTTTGATATGTTGATCCAGATACATAATATTATCTAACATCACACCAAGATTTCTCAGCTTGGATGTTACAGCTGATGAAAGAGACCCTAAAAGCTGAATAATCTTGGAAGATATAGTGTCTGGAGCAACAATAAGAATTTCAGTCTTATCTTCATGAAGCTTAAGGAAATTATTATTGAGCCAATCCTTAATGGAAGTCAAACATTCAAGCAATTCCAACACTTTGTTGGTGTCTTCCGGGTTGAAAGAAACATACAGCTGGATATCACCTGCATAGAAATGATAATGAATATCTCCAAATTGGCTAATTATATGTCCCAAGGGAAGCATATACAAAGTAAATGAAATAGGACCTAACACAGAGCCCTGAGGTACCCCAAAAGAAAGGGCTGCAGTTTCTGAACAATAGGGACCAAGAGACACAGAAAAACCTATATCTGATAGATAGGAAGTGAACCAATCCAGGGCGCTCCCTGAGATACCAACCCAGTGCTTAAGTCTCTCAAGCAAGATGTTATGGTCCATTGTATCAAACGCTGTCCAGCAACACCAAAACCGAGCACTGACCCTTGTCAGAGGACATTAACAAATCGTTGGACACTCTAAGTAGAGCGGTTTCTGTTGAGTGTTTCTGACGGAAGCCAGATTGAAATCTTTCTAAGATGTTGTGAGTATTCAGCGCAGCAATGAATTGTTTAGCAACCACTTTTTCAAAAATGTTGGAGATAAAAGGCATTTTTGAAACTAAAGTTTGCCAGAATTGATAGATCCAGGTTGGGATGTAGTAGTGTCTGAACAACTGCATGTTTAAAATATGATGGGACACAACCAGATTGCAGAGAGCTGTTAAGTATAGAGAGAACCCAAGTACTCACAGACCCAATAACATTTTTAAACAAAGAAGTTGGTATATTGTCTACTGGGCTTGAGGAACATTACATACTGCTAATCAGATCATTGAGTTCTTGTAGCGAGATCGGAGCAAAGTACTTCAAGATTGGAGGCCGGGTTAAGAGAACTGAATGTGGAGTAGTAGAGGGGATAATGCCATTTCTGACATCACTGATTTTATTTACAAAGAAGTTGAGAAAGTCATCGCAGTCCTTATTGGAAAACACCTGCACTTCAGGAGGCGCAGGATTGACAATATTGTGGATGGTTTCAAAAATGACTTTAGTGTTACCCTTACGCGAGGAAATAAGGTTAGCAAAATAACATGTTCTCGCCTCCTTAACCATGTTGTTATATTCAGCCAATAAGTCCTTGTAATACAGCCAGTGAACATGAAGCCTCCTTAACCATGTTGTTATATTCAGTCAAAAAGTCCTTGTAATACAGCCGGTGAACATGAAGCCTCCTTAACCATGTTGTTATATTCAGTCAATAAGTCTTTGTAACACAGCCAGTGAACATGAAGCCTCCTTAACCATGTTGTTATATTCAGCCAATAAGTCCTTGTAATACAGCCGGGGAACATGAAGCCTCCTTAACCATGTTGTTATATTCAGTCAATAAGTCTTTGTAACACAGCCAGTGAACATGAAGCCTCCTTAACCATGTTGTTATATTCAGCCAATAAGTCCTTGTAATACAGCCGGGGAACATGAAGCCTCCTTAACCATGTTGTTATATTCAGTCAATAAGTCCTTGTAATACAGCCGGGGAACATGAAGCTTGGAGGATTTCCATTGTCGTTCCACCCTCCGACAAGTACGACGGAAACAGTGAATGGAGTCATTTAACCATGGAGAGGGATTGACAAGGGAAACACGTCGTCTATTAATAGGAGCCACTTTATCCAAAATTGATGAGGAATATGTGTTGAATGCATGGACCAGACAATCAATATCAGCATGATATATAAAATGGTGTGTGTATCACATTTGGTGTCAAATTTGTTCTATGTAATGTGGATACTCTGTTACTCAGAGTGTCATGTGTTTATGCCAGGTGTTTGCCTGAAGGCTTACTATTTAAAAGTAAAGTGTGTATTCCAGATGGCAACCTGAGGAATTACTATATAAAATTGTGTGTGTGTCACATTAGGTGTCATATTTTTTCTATGTAATGTGGATACTCTGTTATTCAGAGTGTTGTGTTTATGCCAGGCGGTTGCCTGAAGGCTTACTTTTTAAAAGTAAAGTGTGTATTCCAGTCGGTTACCTGAGGACTTACTACGTATATAAAATGGACACTGTTCTTCTGTTACTTATTGCCTGCTAATCTAAGGATTTCTGGATGTTATGACACATTAGCTATTCGCCGTTGTAAGTCAGGTTTCAAGTATATATTAGTACATATATGTTATGTTATCTTCAAAGCAAGAATCGTTCTGTGCACTTTTGTTTAATTTTTTTCCCTGTCTTTTGGTTGTTCTTGATTATTATTTGCATATGCTCTACATTTATTAAACACCTGCTATTGAACTACCATGTTTGCATTCTGCTTTTCTCTACACCATTACAAATGTGATATTATATTCAACTATACTACCACATTTCTCAACCTAAATGTCCTAATATATGATACATGTACTGAGATTTTGTGTTGCTTGTGCATATAGTAACATTACCAAATCAAATATCTCTTAATGATATAGATAAAATATCTAAAAGTCAGTTATTCTATACAAAATTAAAACATTAAAATCTAATTTAAAATCTCTAATAAAAAATTCTGATTTTAATAATCCCGTTGTCACAGTGTTGTAGGGTGAGGAAAGGATACCAAGACTGGGAGTACTGTTCTGTTGTTTCAATGAAGTCCAATAGTGTATTC
Source organism: Umbra pygmaea (assembly GCA_016801145.1). NCBI lineage: Eukaryota > Metazoa > Chordata > Actinopteri > Esociformes > Umbridae > Umbra > Umbra pygmaea. Next base: position 19,412 of record JACXGM010008183.1, read on the forward strand.
ATGTTGTGATCATGCCTGACGGTTATGTAAAGAGAATACACAATGAATATATAATAATAATAATATAATAATAATATATAGTCTAGTACTATGCTCTATTAGCCTGGATGCCAGCCCGAACCCCGCCCACAAAGATTTTGGGTCGGGAATTTCGGTCTGGACTCGATCCATTTAGGTGTAATTATGCCCGGTTCAGAAATGTTCGGGCCAATCAAATTGCCAGGGCGGGCTTTATACGATGATGGACAGATGATCTGCAGTTATGTAATCATCACGTCATCAAAGAGCGCTTGGTTTGAACTGGTTTACAACAAAGATGACTGCAGCTGGAGAAATTAGTTGTATAGATCACGTCTGTTTTAAAAGAAATCGACAGCGAATACATTTTAAAAGTCAAACAGAGAACTGCAATCAAGGCATTTGTCAACCGTAAAGATGTGTTTGCCGTCCTCCCTACATGATTCGTCACTTAATGCTGATATTGATTGTCTGGTCCATGCATTCAACACATATTCCTCATCAATTTTGGATAAAGTGGCTCCTATTAATAGACGACGTGTTTCCCTTGTCAATCCCTCTGATTGGTTGTAGGTCTATCCAATTGAGTGCAGAGTTTTTTTTTTCGGTTAAGACACGCCTCATAATCAAAGCCCTATGGAGCAGTATCAGACTCACATTCTGACTAGAATATGAGTATGACCAAGTCAGGCTAATGCTCTATCGCAGCGGAGACAAACTAAAATATACAGATCGTACACCTGTCTCAATTTACACAGTACAGATTACCTAGAAACACTTTAGTGGTGAAGGCACTTTCAGCAATGTACATCATAATTCCATCAGATCTTCCATCAACAGCAACATAATACTTTACTAACACAAACACTCACAACATAACATGGGTAAGGACCCCCTATGAACCGCCCCGCCCTCTGGACACCTGAGCTTATAAAGCTATAGAGTACTCATTAACACCAGCTGTCTGTAATTGGTAATCTGTTCTAACCAGACTTGGATACTATCATATTATACAGTAGATGGGTGGTACTATAACTGCTGTGTCCAGAGGATGGTGACAAAGCTCCACACATGACTGACATAATTAACAATAACCCCAAACAAAAGTAGCACATACTGGGAATACAAAATAAATATTAACCTCACCGTGAGTTTATATAATATAGTCTTAAAAATACTTTAAATAGCATTATAATACACCTGTCATCTCCCCCCCCTTTGACCCATGTGGCACATATTATGTGCCATTCACTCACACTAGGCAACTGAATGGTTTGCCAAAAGGGTATCATCAGATGCCATCAGCACTAGGCAAATTGGGTGGGCACCATAAAGCAATCCAGCATGGAGTGACCCTGAGGAGCGTTAGTTATGCATGAGACAGTCCCCAACACATCCATAGGACGCCAGTCATTGAGAATCTCTGCAAATGTTTACTGTTCAGTGAGATGCTTGAATACAGGCTCTGTTTAATGCCACAAGTTCCATCGTCTGGGTTGAGAAATCAACCAGCAGTCTGCCATATTCAATAATGCCACTGGTCATCCTTCATGAGGATCCGTCATCAAAAATTGGGCTGCTCTGTAAGTCAGCACTAGGTTTGGTTACCTGTGCTATATTCGGTCAAGTATGAGTGATTTTCAGTTCCATTGGAATCCATGGACATGCACTCTGGAATATTTTCATTCAATGTTTATTAGTGACATTAGGAACTGTCATGTATTGTGGTCTTGGTTTCAGAAAGCAGATATGCTGTGAATCACATGGAGGGTAACCGGGCCCTGTTAGGTCAGACCTGTAGAGGTCTACAAATTAAAGGCAACTTCTGCCAGAACCGTTGTCACATTTGAGCATTTCCCTCTTTTCTGGATCCAATCGGTGGCTGCATTAGGCCACAGTCTGTTTGCATTGTTGTAGATCTGAATCTACATTGTTGGCAAACCAAAACTTTCAGCAAAATACAGTTAATAGAATCAAAATAGGGGAAAAGATTTTGGCAAAAGAAAAAAGATAATCACTTACTGTCTCATTGAGTGTCCCTAAAAACCCTCTGGGCCCTATTTTAACGATCATTAAGTTTTTTTCGACGGCGTGAAGTGCATGGCGCAAGTGCACTTTGGGCATGTCCAAATCCACTTTTGCTAGTTTGACGGCGGAAAAAAGGGTCCATGCTCCGGGCACATGGTCTGAAAGGGTTGTACTAATTGTTGATGGCGGATTTGCACCGTATTTGTAATATTTTGCATATTTGTGTGCTGCTGCGCTTCCCTGTGTGTGTGCAACAAGCATAGTGTGCACGTGCTGTGCATACGCCTAGGTGGATTTTACTAATTTGCTGTTTAAATAACAATGACATGCTGCGCTATTGACTTTAGACCAGGATTTTGTTGGTCAATGGCGCACTTTCCAATGCCTCAAGATAGCAATACACCCAGAATTATCCTGAACACACCTCCCTGTTAGACCAGCATGCCCATGGGCGCAAATATGGGCGCAGGTGCACTTGCTATTTAAACGATGCGGGCGCCGGATGGGAAATTGACAACTGCGTCGGTCTTAAACTAGCAAAGATACTTGCGTTGCACCGGCTGCAAGATTGGGCCCTTTGTGTCAGGACACACCCTGAGATTAGTCCTCCACAAATTCTTATGTGTAAGTTTAATAATAGTCTCTCCCTTAGTAATACATTTTTTGAGATTGTCCCTCTCAAATCCTGCCTTGTTGGCAGCGCCACAACTCCTTGTCTGTGGGATGACAGACACATGGTTTATCCAACCACAGGTCGTCTGAACCGTCGATTCTTTTCGCACTGTTCATCCAACATGGAAGCCTTTAGTTGGAACATGCACAGGGTGATTACGTTCACCGACTATAATTGCATCATTGAATTTACAGGCACCCGATCTGAACACAGGAGTCACTGGAGAGCAACGTAGCAGGATAGATGATCTGATTTATCTAACCCAAATCTCAGGCAGCACTATGCCAATTTTGTGCCTCCTCATGCAGGAGGCCTGGGGAAAGTCAGAGAACACATGGCCAGGCTCAAACCCATGACTATCCTGACATAGACTGTCCTGCAATGCAGTGATTTAGCCCGCTTTGCCACGCGGACCCGCTCCCTTAGTAATCTAAAGCCAAAAGCCCTTTTTCATTCTATTCCCTGTTCACATGACATCAGACACTCATTCACTTCTAAAAGTATAGCTATACGTATACAGAATACAGCATTTCATATGACTAATTCATATGTCCAATGTAAGTTACGCTTATGTATAACCCAACCTACACTTAAAACCCAACCTATTGGTCTTTAAAATATACTGAGTATTACATTTAATACCACTGTGTTATGTCCACCAATTCCTATGAGTACAATATTAGCATATTCCCATGTAAATGCACAGCACATTATAATCTTCCATAGGGGTTAAAAGGAGCATTTCTCTAAATTATAAATATTATACATGTCAAACGTCATGGCTCTCAAGTGACTCATTTCGGTCTTTTGTCACACACTACCACCACACATTGTATTTCTCTCACGGAAAAACTATTTATAATATGGTAGCGACCCTGACTGACTGTGTAGTGTGTAGTCAGGGCATAGTAATGTGACACGCAGGGGGATTCTTCTTGTTTGATTTTAGGGTTGTTTTGGTTGGTGGGTTTCGGGGGCCACACGCTGTATTAAGGTACATGTTGCATTGTTTTTTCTCTCTTTTTGCCTGGACACGAGTCGGCAAGGGTGAGTGTTCGTTGTCTGCCAACTTATAGAGCGGAGGTAGTTGTACCGCCAGGCGTGGTTACGGCCTACAGTATCCTGTGTTATTCCTCAATAAAGGATAATTGGGAAACAAACCTGTTGCCTGTTCAGTGGGACGCTACAATATATGCTGCAGCGCCCAAAATGTTGGCGCCGCTCTAACTATGAAAACCGGCAGGAATCAAGCGGGTCTCCCCTGGAGTTCTTAGTCAAGCCTATCACTTATCAGCTAATCAAAAAAGAAAGGGGCTACACAATAGCCAATCAGAAAATAGCGATATTGTATCTGGGTAAGATTTAACGCAATAACCATTGAAAAAAAAGCATATCCTGGAATTGTCCAGGGAATCTTCAAAATCTGCGGGAATTTCGTGCCACTTTGATATGAGCTGCATCCTTACTACTGGTAGATGAGATGATGTCACTGACAACCTAACAATTATATAGATTAATGTTGACAAACTATGATTATCTAGCATTATTAATATTGGTCACTCAACTTTATAATTTATACAAATTGTATTTTTCAATTCATTTTGTATTACTTTGCCCACTGATAATGCAAACAAGTAACCACATGAGTTCATGTCCAGTTTCAACATGAACAAATGACAGTAAAAACTTTATGAATGCAAACAACCACATGAGTGTATGTCCTATATCAACATGAACAAATTACAGTAACAACTTTATGAATGCAAACAACTACATGAGATCATGTCCTATATCAACATGAACAAATTACAGTAAAAACTTTATGAATGCAAACAACTACATGAGATCATGTCCTATGTCAACATGAACAAATGACAGTACAAACCATTTGTTTGTAAGATATGAGCGACCATTAATAAGATATGAGAAATCATACTTTATGGTTTATGTCTTTGTTCATTGTTAGTTAAGTCTAACTACAGTTTTTGAGTGTACCCTGATCAGTTTGTGTTAAATACATAGAAATGGAATGGATAGAAAGGCCACTCCAATTCCAATCAATATAGCAGAATGGTCAGAGCGGCAGCCATTTTTGCACCATTCCACTGCAAAAATCTAGCAGCCTACTTCTGCATTAAACTGATTCACGTGTTGTCACTGTGACAAATAACAACAATCACCATTTTGTTGTGTACTAATCGAATGACCACGCCAAGCAGTTCAATGGCCTATCTATCCATTCTATATCTATGGTTATTTGTATACTTTATGTAATGGCTATTACCTTTTGTTATTGCCACTTGCATGGTTGGTGGGAACATGTTTTGACTTGCAATAAACATGATGTCCAGTCATAGATATCTGCGTGGGTAATGTTCCCATTTAATAAAAACTTTGTATAATTTATAAATCTAAAAAGTGTACATTACCGGAGTGATGATGTTGATGTTAATCCAGTTTAGTGATAGCATGTAAAACCATATGCATCCCAATATTAGCCCATTGATGCCTACTACCTGTTTGCTTGTAATTCATTCAGCTGACCCACTACCTGAACCTAACTCCAACAAGATGGCCCCCTGGTGTGAAACCGTGACAGCCAAAAACACAGAAAACTAAACACAATAAATAGTAGCAAAAATGGCTCTAACACTTTATACATGAATATGTTTGACACTCTCTTACTACATATCACATTTCAATCACAATAGCAAAATAATTAGATATATGGAAACAAACAGCATTAAGACTAATATTGAAAGCATCATATCATTAATTTCTGGCACTAATCATATCCTTTTGATAATGAGATAATACATTAAATGTGAAAGTCCTGTTTAATGGCACAAAAAAAAAACATGTATTCTTGAAAAAATTTTTTCATACTGATTATTTTATATCAGAAAATACAATAGAACATGTTTTGATGCATAATTAAATATACATATTGTTGAGGAAATACATTATTATGATAGATATAACATATGGCTTCAAATATATTATTACTATGATAATAGCAAAAGTGGGTTACATATATATTGTTACAATGATAACACTAACAGATTGCTACTTTTACTTATATACTTGTATTAGCTAGAGCTGGACCTGAGACACATTGTCACACATGCACACATGCACACAGAAAAATGCAGTGCGAAGTTGATACATTCATCTTTATGTATTTGGAGTAGAGCTATGCAAGATGATACCAAATTCATAATAAATAATAATGCATAAACAGTTTCCTACTATAACACTCTTGATAGTAGTCACATCCAGTTTAATGAAAAGGTGCTAAAATGATTTTCTTCCCATTCAAAGCTATCATTTACTTCATATTACCTACATCTAGTAGCTGTTCTTATTTCTTATATAACAATCATTACAATAAACCAAACCCTAACGGTAGTTAAATACAGATTAAAAGTTGTCTATCTTCAGAAAGGGCACAGTTCTATTTCTGCACAATGGAGCTTACATTAATTTAGTCAACATTTTGCTCCAAATAGAATAATTAATTTAAATAAAAACATATAATAAAAAAATATACTGTATATTTATTGCACTTCTTGTAAGTAAACATATGAGTAACAAATAAAGTCTATAATTAATATCTAATTACGTGTTCTTGCCTTTGGCAAGGAACACATACTATTATCCGACATATATATTGTTTACAAATATACAAAAATATTACCTTGACTGATGAGAGATACCTATACAATTAAGCATACACTGTATATTAAGTGGACTGTAATCACATGATATTAAATAAATGCATAAATATACATTTCTGATGTCAGTATATGAAACGTTATGTTATTTGAAGGCTTGATTTGTATTCTTAGGTGGATCCAGTGTGGGAATGTGTGGGACATTCCCACACTGTAGAAATGACGTCCAACTCTGGAATTGCTTCTTGCTAGCGAGCGAGAATGTTTTTTTTACTAGGCATTACTAGATTTGTATTCTTAGGTGGAACATTCTTGTAAAAATGATGACCAACTCTTGACCAACTTGATTCTTGCCGATAGGTAAGTTATTTTATTTATTAGGCATTACTTGATGTTACTGTTGTCTTGACAGTAGCAGGGACAAAACCACCAGACAGGAAGCAGTGAAGAGACTGGCCTTGTTGCTTACACCTGAGTTAACTGCATAGATGAAGAGACAAAAATAATGACACAATATATTAAAAATAAAGTACAGAAAAGTGTGTTGGATGATCATTCTAAAGAAGAAAAGAACAATGACATCAGCAGCCCTGGGTGAGCACAAACAAACCAGACAGGTTTGTAGACAAGATGGATGGAGAGCGCAACTTGCTTGCATGATGTCACTACTCTTCCAAAGATTTTGTGATTTCTAAAGAATACAATAATTTATGACGGTTGCTTTTACGGCACAAAATAGCACACATCGATCACAAACAAAAAATATCTAAAGAATGGAATAATTTATGATGGTTGTTTTTACAGCACAAAACAACACAAATCGAGCACAAACAAAAAGCCCCGGTTTGGGGAGATTTGGACGGCATGGGGTGGAGAGTGACGTCACTGTCCCGAATTCAATGTGCTATTTTTAAGGAGGGGAAAAAGATACAAAGTTCATCATAATGGCACAAACCGTCACAAATCGAGCACACACGATTTGGACTATATGGGGTGGACAGTTATGTAACTGTACTTAAAAAGTTTTTTATGATTAAGAGGGGATTGTCGTTGCAATGTCTCTTTCAACAGCACAAACCGGCACAATAGATACCGGTAGATACAATGTTAATTTTTACGGCAGAAATTAGCACAAACCGAGCACAAAGGAACGATACAGTTTTTGTACGATTTAGACGAAAAGTGGTGGAGAGTGACGTCAAATCTCCCGAATTAAATTTTTTGTAACTGCAAAAGGAAAATAGATACAATCTTAATTAATCTGTTTTAATGGCAGAAATCCAGCTCAAACCAAGCACAAATGTCATATGACACCAATTTGGAGCAATTTGAACGACATAGGGTGGAGAGTGACGTAACATAAAAACAATGTTCAATATCACAAACGCCAAAGCACAAACCAATGGCATAGTTTTGGAGATTATTTCGTTTTATCGGATGCCTACTTCACAGAGGTGCTCATTCATTGTTTCATTTATTGAATGCCCTTACTACTAAGTCGTGGTTATTTCTCCTAGTTCCTCTTAAATGTATGCATTTACTGTAAGTCACTCTGGATAAGAGCATCTGTTTAGTACTGTATAACGGCATACAAATTATTATACAAAATACGCTTCTGACAGAATAAAATGAAAATAGAATAGAATAGTAGAACACAAATAAATATGTTTTACCTATGTCGTTGACTGTCACAGAGGCAGTGTCGATGTCAAACCCAGTGACATGACTGGCAGCCTTTATCAAAACATTGGCTATTGCAGTGTTAGTGGGGACGGAGGACTTGAAAGCTAAATTCATAGTATTGATGATGGATCCAGAGCTAGAAAGAAATGAGAGAAAACATGTTACAGCCAGACAGTATGAAAGATAGATGTAAATCAATGTGAACATTTAAACACAAACAATTCACCTAAATTTTGTCACGGTCAAACTGTAGAAAGAGACAAAAGCTGATTGATATAAAGGTTCAAGCTGGAAAAAAAGAAAAACAGATGTAGTTTAGACAAAAACCTTACTGTTGATTAAAACTACTGTAAATTGTTGTACTCTTCTTGTTTAGACATTCACTTTGTTATCATTCATATTTTTTTGGCAGACTTACCTCAGATTTAATCAGTAAAGCTCGGTTTTTAAAAGCCTGATTTGATGGGTTTGATAGGTCAGGGGTGTAGGGGATTTGTAGGGATCTGAACACGACGGTAACTTTAGTGAGAGCAACAGCTGTGGTTGTAGTCGTTGTGGTTGCCATGGTTGTGGATGGGATGAGCGTGGTAGTGATGACATTGGCAGTTAAATTGGTTGAAGTATTAAAGGCTGGCAATTTGAACACAAAAAGAACAAAAACATTAGTGTATAAGCTAATAGTTTGTCTGTAGATGCACATCTATATAGAAAATACAGCAAATTCCAGTTTTTTAGTGTTGATTTGTACGGCAATTCTTTTCTGAGTAAATCACTACAATGTTATTATGCCCTAATTATTTTTAGAATAGTTATTTTTCAGTAGCCTATCATTGTTTTTGCAGGGTATTGATTGAAATGGAGGGGAAAATAAATATTTGTGAGTTGGTTCAGAACCCTAAATAATATTTGGCTTATGATTTGAGATAATGGTTTTGCCATAATTAGCTTCTGAACCAGAGTATTACACATTTTTACTTCTCAGTTGATTGGGGGGATTACAAGTTTTGTTTTTGTTTTCTTTTTTGTATCCAGTGGAGGGCGGCATTTCACCAAATGACTGCTGAGAGAGGAGAGGGGAATGTAAAAGATGGTCATTTAGCAAGGAAATAATTTAATTTGGATGATCACTTACAGTAAAACATAATTTTCCTCAAAAAGGCTATATAACAAAGGGTAACTAAGTAAAGAAATGCAAAAGATTTATTTGACAAAAAACAGAAGCAAAAAACAAACATTTAGAGGGAATTATTTGATTTGCACGTAGTTTCCCCAAAATATCTTGACAAAAATTTGCCCATGTACATTATGGTTTGTCTTCGTGTATATGGAGTGAGTTGCCTTTCAATATTGATTTTGTATTTTTTGTAGCTTTCGAAAAGGTTTAACTATGTTCACACCTCCGCTTTTAGTTACTTTGCTACATTTTTAAATAACCTTACTTTACATTATAGCACGCTAATAAGATGATAATAATGGGGTAACAGTTTAATAATAAAGTTATAATAGAGGTAATATATAGGTAATGTATAGGTAATAACATGTAGTTACCAAAGTAATATCTGGGTAAAAAGGTGATAAGAAGGTAAAAGGTATAATAACATGCAATTACCAATTTATTATTTATATGCATATCTGGGTAATAGTAATATATTTCTATGAATACTGTAATAACATGATAATAATGGGGTATTATATGTTGATGTTTTTTAAGGTAGTATATGCTACTATCAGTGTAATACTTTCCAAATTACATAAACTATATTATAATTGTAACGTTTCCCAGTTCCCCTTCCATGGAAACAGCCACTTCCTTGGTCAATGCTGCTCAGAACTACAATTCCCAGTCACCAGTTCTACTTCCTGTGGACTACAGCTTCCCTAGTCATGCCTCCTCAGAACTACAGTTCCCATACCCGGACTCAATTATCCTGATTTACCACACCTGCTCACTCCATGTTGTATA
>JACXGM010008184.1:0-29347 GCA_016801145.1 Umbra pygmaea
AACATAATTATTTGAAGGTTGACTTTCTTTTTTTTTGTATTACAAACACTTCTTTTATTGGTCAGATGAAATATGCTAATTCTTTGAGATAGGAATTTTGGGTTTTCATGAGCTGTATGCCAAAATCATCAGTATTAAAACAATAAATGACCTGAAATATTTCAGTTGGTGTGCAATGAATCTAAAATATATGAAAGTTAAATTATTTATAATTACATTATGGAAAATAATGAACTTTATCACAATATGCTAATTTCTTGAGAAGGACCTGTATATATACACTCACCTAAAGGATTATTCGGAACACCATACTAATACCTTTTGCCTTCAGAACTGCCTTAGTTCTACATGGTATTGATTCAACAAGGTGCTTGAAAGCATTCTTTAGAAATGTTGGTCCATATTGATAGGATAGCATCTTGCAGTTGGTGGAGATTTGTGGGATGCACATCCAGGGCACAAAGCTCCCGTTCCACCACATCCCAAAGATGCTCTATTGGGTTGAGATCTGGTGACTGTGGGGGCCATTTCAGTACAGTGAACTCATTGTCAAGTTCAAGAAACCAATTTGAAATGATTCAAGCTTTGTGACATGGTGCATTATCCTGCTGAAAGTAGTCGTCAGAGGATGGGTACATGGTGGCCATAAAGGGATGGACATGGTCAGAAACAATGCTCTGGTAGGCCGTGGCATTTAAACGATGCCCAACTGGCACTAAGGGGCCTAAAGTGTGCCAAGAAAACATCCCCCACACCATTACACCACCACCACCAGCCTGCACAGTGGTAACAAGCCATGATGGATCCATGATCTCATTCTGTTTATGCCAAATTCTGACTCTACCATCTGAATGTCTCAACAGAAATCGAGACTCATCAGACCCGGCAACATTTTTCCAGTCTTCAACTTACCAATTTTGGTGAGCTCTTGCAAATTGTAGCCTCTTTTTCCTATTTGTAGTGGAGATGAGTGGTACCCGGTGGGGTCTTCTGCTGTTGTAGCCCATCCGCCTCAAGGTTTTGCGTGTTTTGGCTTCACAAATGCTTTGCTGCCTACCTCGGTTGTAACGAGTGGTTATTTCAGTCAAAGTTGCTCTTCTATCAGCTTGAAGCAGTCAGCCCATTCTCCTCTGACCTCTAGCATCAACAAGGCATTTTCGCCCACAGGACTGTAGCATACTGAATGTTTATCCCTTTTCACACCCTTCTTTGTAAACCCTAGAAATGGTTGTGCGTGAAAATCCCAGTAACTGAGCATTTTGTGAAATACTCAGACCGGCCCGTCTGGCACCAACAACCATGCCATGCTCAAAATACCTTAAATCACCTTTCTTTCCCATTCTGACATTCAGTTTGAAGTTCAGGAGATTGTCTTGACCAGGACCACACCCCTAAATGCATTGCAGCAACTGCCATGTGATTGGTTGAGTAGATAATTGCATTAATAAGAAATTGAACGGGTGTTCCTAATAATCCTTTAGTTGAGTGTGTATATATATATATATATATATATATATATATATAGCAACACCATGGGGAAGGTTTATTCAAACTATTTAAATGTCACCTGATCTCGGATGATTGCGTTCAGGTTGTAGATGTTCATAGGTTCCCTACGCAGGTCTCCAGCAGGCTCTATCGCAGGTGATGATGATGAAGAAGATGAGGAAGAGGCACTGATGCTGGGGGAGCCCGTAGGAGGGGTGCGGGGCACGGGACTGTTCCTGTCCCTACTCCCATCCCGGCTCCCCTCTACCGGCAACCGCTCTTTGGAGGGTGAGTCCGAAGGGCTACGAGGCTCGGTTGGGGATGATGAAGCAACGGCGGCAAGTCGCCGGGCCAGCCGAGGAGTGAGTAGAATACGTGTGTCATCACCCTTGATGGAAGCGCTGACGCCCCTCAGTCCTCTACCCTGCCGGTAGTAATCTAGCATGACCCGATTGGGCGTTTCGTTGTTGCAAAGGCAGACGTGATGATAGAGCTGTGCTAGCTCCTCGCTCAAGGTGACCAGTTCGTCCTGTGCAGCATTGAGCACCGCCTGGCTCTCACACGCTGTGTTCTGGGTTTTTCTCAGCTCCTTCTCCAGGAGGTTAACTCGGTCCCTGCTCTCTCGGCAACTCTTCTCCAGCCTGCCCAGCTGATCTTCCAGAGACTTTTGCTGGGCCTCTCCTCGAGTCCTGTCCTCCTCACCCCCCTCCATGCACTGGTTGTATAGCCCCTTCAGAGACTTCAGCTCGGCCTTTAGCTGGACCACCTCTGTTACCGCCACCCTGTACTTACACTGTAAGATCTCCAAACCTGGGGTCTGGTGGCAGAACGCCTGCCCTCTGCTGTGGATTAATCCCCTGTCTTCCTCCTCTTCCTCATCGCCTTGCTCCATCACGGCCTCCTGGTCATTCTGGGCCTCCCGGAGCAGGCGTCTAAGAGCAGTGACTCTCTCGTTGAGACGGAGGGCCCTCTCGTGCTGCTCGTCCAGGGCACTCTGTGTGTGCTGCAACTGGGTCTGAGACTCTTGCAGGCTGGTCAACAGGGCTGCTTTGTCTCGCTCCACCTTCAGAGGAACATACACAGCTATTATCAGCATATTGTTAATGCTAATAGATTTTAAAATTATATCCAGGGCTTTGAATATAAAGCTGGAATCCTTAACAGTGAAATCAGTTTTTTTTCAGGACATACCAAAACAAACAAGTTACAGTAAACAATACTGTTTTAAAGATTTGGAAATCATTGCAGGAGCGATAGAATGGCAGAATACTACAAACCACAGAATTATTTAATCACCTCATTTTACCTACCTTCAAATCTTGATCCGTCAAATATAAACAATGACAAAGTCGCTGAGGCTCAAAGGTGGCGCTTTTTTTCCTAGTGAATTCCATCTTTAAATAGCCACATTTCTTTCCTGCACACTCAGCACGGTTCCTTGAATCTGTCATGCATCCCAAACCCAGCACTGCACTGAGGGAACACTAAACCCTGCATACTACTGAGGCTGGATCAATAGTTTGTGTCAGTAAGGATATAAATAAGCCCTTCCTCCAGTCCAGCCAATCAGGGAAGAGCTGAGGTGAGTGTGCGGGGCGATGCTGTTTCACCTACAGGCACTGCAGTAAATGGTTGGACACACATCACCCATACACACACATTTGCCAACACATTTCATCCACCACTGCAACTCCCTCTTACTTGCTGGAGGAAACTGGAGATGCTGAGGCACCTGCTTTGAAACAAAATAGATGCCATGTTGATTAGGGTCCATATACCCGCAGGGCTCCCAACTCTGACGCATTGGCCGTCAGACACTGATGTAATTTATATTAATTTATATTTTTTTTTTTCGCTGTACCTAATGATGCTGAATGAGCCAAAAATAATTAGTTTTGTACGCTGCAAAATTTTGGTTGGCCCCACCAAATCTCACTCAAGGTCTTTTGAAAAGTTGGCAGCACTGTAACAGCCCAGTGGTTCAGTGTTCCTTAAGCTTCTAGCCAGAGCTAAACATTGTCTTACCTCTAAGACACTTTATATGTTTTTTATTTATGACAAATACATCAACATAGAAACAAAAGGAAATGCACCTCAACAAACCCCAATCCTCTCCCTAGCCCTCCCCTCCATCCAGCACATCTGGATTCCCCTCCATGATCCCCCAAAATGTCCATCCCTCCCCCCACCCAATCCTCCATCTTGTTCACCACACAGACATATACACATTTTTATAGGATTAAGAGAAAGGAGAGTGGGTAGCGGAATAAAACAAGGGCATATGAGACAGACCAAGGTGAGAGAAACAGAAAAGATGTTCAAGCACTTAGGTTATGTCAGCAGTCTCTCGCTCTGAATAATTCACCCCATGCAGTCTTTGTGGCTGCTGAGAATATTTAGTGATGTAAGTCAGTAAGTGAAATGTCACTAGTTCAAATCCCTGGAGTGACAATTTCAAAATGCATTAGATTATGAGCAGGAAATACCCACATAGTATACAGTTTAAATGTTCTTTGAATTCTTATTTGACAAGGTTATTTGCATGAAAATACAGATTTAACTGCCTTGTCCATGGACTGAACAGACTTTTTGTCACTTTGCTGGCTCAGGGATCTATCAACATTTCAGTTACTGGTGAGCTGCTTTAACCACATTGCAACCCTGCCACGCCTCACCTCTGGGCTTCACCCACCTGTAGAATCTGCTGTTTGAGCTTCTGGATCTCCGTTAGGTTCATCTCGCTGAACAGATCAGACACCATCCCTTCTCCTCTCTTTCCTGCTCCGCGACACTCCCCATTGGCTCTGGGCAGCGACCCTGTCCGCGCCCCAGTCCCCGCCTCTCCATGGAGATGCCCGTTGAACCTGCCGGGCTCCTCCGAACTTGGCGACAGGGCGGTGACAGGCGTAGCCGTGCCACTAGGGGGCGCCGAGGTGAAGATGAGATGGGCGCTGCCGGTGTACTGGACATCGCACAGGCTGAGGTGGTGGACGAGCTCCTTGCGGAGGTGGTTCTTTTGCTCCCGCTCGTTCTTCAGCGAGTCTAGCGCCTCTTCCAGCTGGGCCTCCGACATGTCTTTAAGGCGCAACGCGTCCTCAAGCTGGCTGTTCAGAACCGTTGTCTCTTCTTCCAGAACTTTGATCTCATGCTTTAAGCCCTCATATTCCACCTGGCAAGGGGTAGGAAGGGATGAAGGGAGTGGCAGAGGAGAAAAGCAGAAGAAAGTGAGAGGTATAAAGGGTTTAGGATTTTATTTGTATGCCAATTAGCTACCGCCAATAACAAAAGGTAAATGTCCTGGAATCCACATAAAACTATTGTGTGTTTGCATTCTAATTCATGGATGGGTTGGTACAACTGTAAGTAATGTCCTGTGATGTGGACCGTGTGGTTCACCTGGTTCTGTTTGAGAGTGGACACTAGTTTCTGCAGCGAAATGTTCTCCTCTTCCAGTTCAGTGTAATCCTGCAGAAGCCGGGACTCTCTGAATTTGTACTCTCGGATCTCCTCCCTCATCTGGCTTCGCTGGAGCTCCAAAATCTCGTTACTCTACATGACATACACCAGTGCTAAGTTATCACACAGAAGGCTACTGCAGGACCAATAATTATGATTATAACACAACCCTAGACTGTATAATGAAAAAAACAACAAAGGCATTTACTGTAAAACACTGGAAACACTGGAAATTGTTATTGTGAACAGGGAGTTTCCACAAGTCTGTATCTGAGCGAAGCAGGTAAACTTCATCACTCCTGGGTCAAGGTCAGCAGGGGCATTTACCCCACTCTCCATTCAAAACTTGTATGTGTGTGTGTGGAACAGAACGAATATAGACACCTATGATTTCATTGTTTTTTGATACATAAACAGTACAAAGAAGAAGTAGGGGAATAACTAAAAATGGCATAGGTATATTTTAAATTAGGATTAGCATTTTTTCTGAGGGGGGCCAGCCTCATTCTCCCCTTCAATTTATTATGTCCAATTCCCTTTAATCTTTGTCACATAGCAACAACTCTCAAGTGTAAGATGATCGAACATCAGTCACATGCTTCCTCCAAGTCTGTGTTACCAAGCCATTAAATTGTTATTATACTGCTAATTTAGTAATACATTTTTTAATAAAGTAAGCCTTAAGTATATATGTGAGGTTTACATATTCGGCAAATATACAAACTGAATTGAACACAAGGAGCATGTCGAGGTAATTGTGTCCCAACTACTTACCCATGTACCCCCATGAAGCACTGTACAAGTTTACACTGCCCCCCTAGCAGAGTCCCCAGGAATCGCCCAAATGCTGCTACCAGGTTATGTACCCTGGCCACTGTGACACAGTTTTGCTGTGCCATGCGGAAGCCCCTTCAAAATCTAGTAATTTTCTAGTGAATGAGCCACCAGTCCCTCTCTTAACGCCCCCACGACCTCTAACCCCTGGTCTCTGACCTCTCTGAGCTCCTGCAGCAGGGTGGTGAGGTGCTCATTATCGGCCTGCGTGTTGACCGTGACGGCGCGGGTCTGTTTGAGCTCCGATTGAATGCCCAGCAGGCGATTCATGTAGTAGGCCTCCTTTGTTGCCGACTCTTGCAGTAACGTCTCCTCGTTGCTCTCGCCATCGGCAGCCACCTTTCGCTGAGTGGAGTAGGCCTGGCTGAATGCCTGGAGGAGAAACACAGAAGGAGAGGGGGAGGTTATTTCAGTAGTATTGCAAGCATAACATCACCTCATTAAAACGAGAGCTTTCCTTCCTCAGTCCTAGTTACAGACACAATGCAGCCTTGAACATGCCACTTAACCCTAATTGGTCACTGGCTGCTGCTAAATTACTAAAATGTCAAAGTGAAAAAACTGCTCTGCCAGTTTTTCTGGTCTGATGTTGTGTTCAGTGCAAAAAAAAACAGAAGGCCAGACAGAAACCAGTTGAGACTCACGTAGCGAAGCAGACTGATGGATGGCAAAGTGAAGGTCTAATCATGGAACGTACACACACGCACATACCAATCGATACACAGATTAGCAGAAGGCTGAGTGGAAGATTATTATACAGTGGGAAAATCAATTTAAGTAGAAAAGTGACAGTGAATTCAACAAAGGAAGTGATGAAACAAGGAACATTTTTAAATGAAAGATTAAGAGAGGCTGAGAATTCTTTCCGGGAAAAGAAAAGCACTACAGATGAATGACAACATGTCTCTATTGTAGCCAAACATTATGTGTAGGTAAATTCAAATGTAACCTACCTAAATATAAGTTAATTTACAGTCACACAGAAACTTGCGCCACAAAAATTGTGAAGTGTGATTGTATGTTGGACTGTTACTTATATAATTCTTCCCAAGGGCATAGAAACAGGGGGGGGGCACGGGGGGGACATATCCACCCCAATGTTACTGACAAGCAATGTGGTCCCCCCAATAATAAGAACAATTTGTGAAAAATATATGGTGTGTTCTCCCCAATATCAATCTCTTTCCTTACACCCTTGATCTTTCCAGAGGTAATGGGACCAAAAAGTCTGAATGAAAAAAGGTTATATTCTCTACAGAGTCACTAAATACAGTGCATCCGGAAAGTATTCACAGCGCTTCACTTTTTCCACATTTTGTTATGTTACACCCTTATTCCTGTCACACGGCGCAGAGCTCCGGTGTCTGTCGGCTTGTACTTGGTGACGTCTAACCGCCCGTTGCAGGCGCGTATGGGCAGCTACCCACAGTTCTTCTGTCCGACTGAACCAAATGTCCACAGCTGGGAGGTAGGAGGAGCTGGGGTGCCAAGGCGCTAGAGAGGGTTGGAAACCTAACACATATTGGAATGGGGTCAGACCAGTGGAAGAATGTGTCAGCGAATTCTGGGCGTATTCAACCCACAGCAGAAAGTCAGACCATGTCCCGGGTTGGTTCCTACAATAGGATTGGAGAATATGTCCCATCTCATGGTTAACCCTCTCCACCTGACCATTCGACTGAGGGTAATAGCCCGATGATAGACTCACAGTCACACCCAAACATTCCATGAAGGCCTTCCACATCCTGGAGGTGAACTGGGGCCTGCGGTCAGAAAAGATGTCCTCAGGTATGCCGTAGTTTCTGAAGACGTGTGAACAGGGTTGTTGGAACACCCCCCCCCCCGGATGTTGGAACACCGTGCCTCTCTGCAATACAGACACAAGCCCAGCCATAGACGTCTACTACGCTCCGTGGGAGTGAGACAGGTATTATCCATTTCCACGGGTTCCTCTCCAGATGAATAAACGGGTGTCGGAGTTAGGCGTGGTGCAGGTTGTTTTCTGGTGCTCAGCAATCTGTCCAAGCATATGGCCATGTTGATGAGCTGGTCCAGTATATCATCTTCATCACGAAACGCCAGCTCAATCCTCATCTCCTCCGATAGGCCCCTCCTGATGAGGGAGAGCAAGGCTGTATCATTCCACCCACTGGATGAAGCCAGGGTTCTGAATTCAAGGGTGTATTCAGCTGTGGACCTGGCTCCCTGTTGTATTTCCAGATGGCATTCTCCGCATTCTCTTTCCAACCTGGCGTGATCAAAAACCCTCCGGAAAAGGTTGGTGAAGTCCTTGTAATCCTCAGTCTCCATCCCATCCTGCTCCCAGAGGGCGGTGGCCCACTCCAGGGCTCTGCCGGTGAGTCCCGATATGATGGTGCTGATCTTGGATTTGTCAAAGATGCTGGGTCCGGCTCTATGTGTGAAATATAACTTGCACTGAAGGAGAAAACTGTGGCAGCGATCGGGGTGTCCATTATACCTCTCTGGGACCAAGAGGTCTAAAACCCCGAAAGAACTTGACCTCGAGGGTGAGGATGCATTGGAATCCCTAGGTGGTGAATTTGGGGATCCTGTCGTCTCCAGTGCTCTAAGGCGCTGTAAGACCTCCTACATAGCGGTACCAAGGCTGGCAAGCTGATGGTGGTGTTGTTGGAGAACCATTCTGTGTTCTTCCAATGTCCTGCTGTCTCCATAATTAAGGTTGAGTATTCGGTCAGACTGCTTGAATAAACAGGAGGCAGATGCAAGTAAAGGAAAGTTTACTATAAACAAAATATATAAGATCTACAAGGAACCCAGCTAACATGAAAACAATAGTCGACAGAGATAACATAATCCAACGGGCTTAAATATCCTAGTAATAATAAGGCAGAACAGCTGTGTGCATAATTACTAAACAGAAATAACTAGAATCCATCAGAAAATATAGGAGATCCTCAGTACTCCAGGGATTGAGAACACTGGACACGACAAGGAGTAGGGGCGCATGAAGGGATGGGTACAGAACCCTGTACTTTTACCGGTACCGACCGAATCACTTCAGTATTACAGAGTATTGTTTCATGTAAAATTAATCTATGCCACTTTTTGGTACCTGAGAGCAAATCTCTCGCGAGATTACCTAACATCTGCAACTTGTCAATTGTGTTTTGTTCTCCATTGCAGTGTGATGCAGACAGGCGATTTTTACTTTGTATCATTACATTAACCATAAGCCTTACCAAACCTTTACCCTAACCTTAACCACTTTGAATGAATGTTAAACCCATCAAAAATATATTAAAGGTGCAATATGTAATATATGTACTGTAATGAATCCAAAAATGACACCAATGCCTCATTGGATATTAAGGAAACATGTTAAGCTGAAATGCTATCTTTTCTGACAACAATGCTAATGTCAGTATTTTTTTTTTAATTTACGTTCCGTGACAGAATTTATGTTTATGTTTTTGCCTGTGTGTTGTTATCTGCCCATTTTGACAGCATGACCGGGTTGCCAGGCATACCTGTAAAAATGCAAACCCAGCGTGCTACAGCCATGGAAGCAGCAAACAAATGAACAAGATCAACAGAGATAGATTCCACCCAACCTAAAAAACTCAGCATGTTTCCAAATGGTTGCATGACCAGAGATGTAGTAAAAGATGGTTCGCTTGTCATGATTGCGCTGATCTTGTTTGTCACATTAGTTTCGATTCTGGGGAGGAGGGGGCGGAGGGAGACAGCTCTCAGGTATTTTGAATTCGGACTGCAGTACCCATTTTAAACGCTGGCTGTCCGTTTTAGATATTGGACCTTTAAGTATAGTTTATATATTAAGAACACCTTTTACTGAAATGCTTCGTCATGATGCTTCCAATTTAAATACATTAGTTTTGAAACTCGCAGAGACACAAAAGAAAACAAGAAAATAGTGTCCGTGTACATGAATCAACAGATTAAAATTGCGTGACTATTTCACGAAATGCCATGAGACTGTGTTGGTTAGTAACCTCATGCCTAACCTTAACCGTGAATGTTGTATTATAATTAATTCAAACACTTTGGAATATGTGTTCCGGGGCATTCCAGTTTATAAAAACGGGAACCCCCACCAGCACGAGAATGCCCATTTGTGGATGTAGTTGGATGATATTGGAGCCGAAAGTGGTCAGAAGGGGCTACACTTTTCTAAAATTGATACAGCGAGTGACAACTCTCGTTGTAATATTTGCAATGTGATATACAAAGCTAGCATGGCAAGACATCAAACCTAAGGAAACACCTTCTGAAACAGACAACACTCGTTGTAATATTTGCAACGAGATAGGCAAATTGAAACTTAAACGTGCAATATGTAATTTTTGGCCGCCAGGGGGCTCTCAATCAAAACAATAGCAAAAGATGTACTTGGATGATGCGTGGGATCATGGGTTTTGTTATCGTCGTCAATGACAACCTTCCAATCTAGCATCTCCGGCAGAAAAAAATGTAACTGATAAAGTAATATATTGTTAAAAACATTATAAATTTATTCATGTTATGTTTGGGGGCTCCCTGGAACTTAGAACAACTAGAGCAGTCACAGGTTATATGACGCCATTTACGGGCGACAAAATGAAACGTCCCGTGTCTTCGAATTATATTACAAATTTCTCTGGATTTCAAAGTTAGTGGAAACATTTAGGATAATGTAAGTACACAACTAAGAAATATATATAATATATGTATAGTGATGTTTGCTTTTAATGCAAAGTATGTATTTTGTTATTGTTTTGATTGATATTACATATTGTACCTTTTAAGCAAAGTTGCCCGCAGCTATCAATGGTAGCTCCAAAGACGTTGAGCCCTCCAGGGACAAAACTTCAGGGGAGCCAGAATTAACATCAACTTCAATGTCATGTTCAGGTAATATAATACCTAGTTGGATAAATTGTTGTTGGAGATAAATGGGCTTTTTCTTTACTTTATCATTATAGCATCATTAGCATATAGCATTTTAATAGCATATTTTTCACAGAGCTAAGGACATGTCGACGCACGTTACGCCCTTAACATTATTCGGCTGTGTATCAGCTTAGCTAACTAGCCAAAATCAAGCATAAATGTAATCAATTAAGCAATAAGATTTTAACGTATAAACGTGTACATTTTTTGTGCTGCCACCTTTAGCCACATCTCTTTAGTTTTTCTTAGGACCAAAATAAGGTACCATTGGGTACCGGTATCGAATTCAAGGTACCGGTATTGGTACTGGTATTGGTTCAAATGCGAAAGGTACCCAACCCTAGGGGCATGTGATAATTCTGAAAAGGATTAAGGGTTATTATTTCCCTCAAAATTCTACAAACAATACCCCATAATGACAATGTGAAAGAAGTGTGTTTGAAATCTTAGAAAATGTATTAAAAATAAAAAAAGTGTACAGACGTATTCACAGCCTTAGCCATGACACTCAAAATTGATCTCAGGTGCATCCTGTTTTCCATCATCCTTGAGATGTTTCCACAACCTGATTGAAGTCTAACTATGGTAAATGATTTGGAAAGGCACACATCTGTCTATATAAGGTCCCACAGTTAACAATGCATGTCAGAGCACAAATAAATCAGTCCAAGGAAGTCTTAGTCAGGGAGGTGACCAAGAACCCGATGGTCACTCTGAAAGAGATCCAGCTTTTCTCTATGGATAGAGAAGAACCTTCCAAAAGAACAACCATCTCTGCAGCACTCTACAAATCAGTCCTGTATGGTAGAGTTGCCAGACAGAAGCCACTCCTCAGTAAAAGGCACATCTTTCCCCTGGAGTTTCCTAAAGGGAACCTGAAGGTCTCCCAAACAAAATTATCTGGTCGGATGAAACAAAGATTGAACTCTAGGGGCCCTATTTTAACGATCTGAAAAACAAGCTTCAAACGCGAAACGCAAGTGACATTGTGGGAGGGTCCCGGGCGCTGTTGCTATTTTACCGGCGGGATAAATGACTCTTGCGCCCGAGGCAAATCTAAAATGGGTAGGTTTGAAGTAGCTTCATTAGTCATAGGTGTGGTTTGGGCATAACGTGCAATAAACCAATCAGAGCGTCATCTCACATTCCCTTTAAGAGCAGGCACGCATGTTCCATGGCGGATTGCTATTATAACGGCGGATAGCTATTGATTTATCGATTCACAAAATGTAAATGAAGAAATGTCACAGGACATACTTTCTCACTGAATCACGAGGTTATGAATGCATGGTAATATTTTTGCAATGTAGTCTAACATTAGAGCGAGATTATTTTGCTTGCCTCACTCTTCTGTCAAATAAGCTCTAAGGCATTTGGGTTGAAGGCATTATGTTGAAAGCAACGGCACATGCATGTCAACATCACGTCTCCTTAAGTCCTCTAATATTTCCTAATATATGTCATCAACACATCCGATTCATGGACATGATGTGTAAAACACAACAAGCCACAAAGAATGCTGGGAGTAGTGTAAAGTGCCTGCTGTCCTATCCAAACTCCTGACGTGCATTTTCAGTGTGCCTAATGTTTGTTCAATTAGGCTACACTGCGTGTTTGTGTATGTTTTCGACTAAACAGCATTTCACGCACTGTTGCTGGGATCAAATGGTGTCATCCTCAGCCATGTCTTTAACAGATAGCGTTGTCCCCTTCACAGCCACCCATCCAAGGGGGGATTCCCATCAAATATGGCAGAGTTTGCCATAAATGAGTCGTGGCTTGAGCCAGGGTAATTCGCAAAGACATGGATGATTTTACTATTACCATCGTAAATGACTTGTATGTTGATTGAATGGGTTCCCTTGCGGTTGATGTATATCAGTGTCCAAAATTTATTCTGAATAATTTGGGTAAATGTGGGTAAATAATTTGGGTAAATGCACTAGATACATGCCTATTTTTTCACCTCTTCGGGCACCACAATGATTTCCCTCGTGTGGTAACATATTCCTTCTAATTATGTATTGCAATAATGAGAACTGCTGCATTGGTGTTGATGAGAGGAGCAATAAAATGTATGCGCGTTGTGTTTAAACATGCGCCCTTTAAATAGCATCTGAAAAACACACCACTGACTTTTATTGACTTTGGAATTGTTTTCGGGAACTGCAAGATAGCACCAGGGAACGTTTGCACCGGAACACGCCTCTTCTTTTCGCTGAACCGCCCAACGAACGCAGGTTCATTCCCTAATTTAACGTTGCACATCTGTGGAGGGAAAAGTTCCATATGTGTCGGGTGCAAGATAGGAATGATACATGCGTTGATGTAAAAAGTCAATTGCGCTGGGTGTAAGATAGGGCCCTATGTCCTAAATGGCAAATGTCATGTCTGGAGGAAACCAGGTACCCCTCATCACCTGGCCAATACCATCCTACAGTGAAGCATGATGGTGGCAGCATCATGATGTGGGCATGTTTTTCAGAGGCAGGAACTGGGAGACTAGTCAGGATCGAGGGAAAGATGAATGCAGCAATGTACAGAGACATCCTTGTTGAAAACCTGCTCTGGACCTCACACTGGAGCGAAGGTTCTTCTTCCAACAGGACAACAACCCTAAACACACAGTCAAGATAACAAAGGGGTGGCTGCAGTGCAACTCTGTGAATGTCCTTGAGTGGCCCAGACTTGAACCCGATTGAACATCTCTGGAGAGATCTGAAAATGGCTGTGCACCGACACTCCCCATCCAATCTGATAGAGATTGAGAGGTCCTGAAAAGAAAAATGGAAGAAACTGCCAAGAATTAGGTGTGCCAAGTTTGTAGTATCATACTCAAAAAGACTGTAATTCCTGCCAAAGGTGCTTTAACAAAGTATTGAGCAGAGGCTGTGAGTACATGTACATGTGCTTTTATCTTTTTTAAGTAAAATTTTCAAAGACAATGGTTTCACATTGTCATTATGGGGTATTGTTTGTAGAATTTTGAGGGAAATAATGAATTTCATCCATTTCAGAATAAGGGTGTAACATAACAAAATGTGGGAAAGAAAGTGCTGTGAATACGTTCCGAATGCACTGTAAGGACACTTGACAGAAAGAGCTAAAGTAGGGACCTGACACTGAAAGATTCTGGCTATTCATCTCTTCTAATTGTCCATCTCTAATAGTGGGATTCAGTATAGAGATAAATAATGATGCTCCAAGATCACCTGCTGCAGTGCAGTGTAAATGTTATTAACACAAACAAATACATAAACCACATAAGAACAATAGGAGATACTGCATCTGAGGAATGTTTTGATGTTGCAGAGCTTGTAACAGCTTTCTCTTCTGGTTTGAATCTGTTTGCTGTTGTGGACCTTAACATTAGCCTTGGGGGAATAAAAGGTCTTGATGCAGTTTGAAGATGATACACTGCCCTTAATTTGCAAAAACACACAATCGCTTGTACATACGCATGCATATGTGCAAAGATGCAAAATTTCTGTATTTTCTGTTACTTGTGAAACATTGAGACAAATTTTGTTAAGCTAATTGGAGTCAGGAGTCAGCTAATCTGGAGTACAAATGAATGAGAGAAGATTTAAGAAAGCTACCATGCCCTGTAAAAAACACCATTTTCTATTTAACAGAAGCATTTCCTGTTGTAAACCATATCTAAAAAAAAGAACAAAAGCAATCTAAAAAGATCTAAGATTAAGAATGTTTGATTTATACCATAAAGCTGGAAAGTATTACAAAATATTTTTTAAAGACTTAATTGTTCATCAATACACCATCAGTAAAACAAATTGTCTATAAATGGACAAAGACCTGATCAGTCAAACAACAAACTCTATGCTATGTAAGCTCAACTGTAAGCAAAGTGTGTTTGATTTTAGTTCGCATTGCCAGCTGTAAGTCTTGCACATTGATCTGCATGAATGATCGCAAAACCTCTTGCCATGGAAGATTCCAAGTCACAGTTGAGCTCACGTAGCACAGAGTTTGTGGTTTGACTGATCGAGTCTATATTTTTCGAAGACGGCGCCTGGCTGTATACACAAACGGTAATGTCTTTTAAACTATATTTCTAATAAACTGTCTGTACACTTACACATTTTTCAATGCTTTGGTTTGCATGTAGGGAGCCTCATTATACTACCGTGGAAGTGTGGTGCTATTTTGAGCCTTGTTATAGGTCTATAATAGCGATTGATTTTTACTTAATTCGTGCCCTCATAACTAGCTTTATAAGGTAATTATCAGTTCGCATTAAAACTGGGCAGATTCGATTAGCATGAAAACATATCCCAGAGAAAGGTTGACTCGGTACCAATGTGATATTAACCCCTAGGTTCATTTTACACCGGAGTTGTCCTTTAACTGATCGGTATAATGTATGTCAAAGACCATTGGTCTCATTTTAGTTGAAAAATTTAACCCATGGTGATATACACTGCTCAAAAAAATAAAGGAAACACTAAGATAACACATCCTAAATCTAAATGAATGAACTAATCATATGAAATACATTCGTCTTTACATAGTTGAATGTGCTGACAACAAAATCACACAAAATTATCAATGGAAATCAAATTTATCAACCCAGGGATGTCTGGATATGGAGTCACACTCAAAATCGAAGTGGAAAACCACACTACAGGCTGATCCAACTTTAATGTAATGTCCTGAAAACAAGTCAAAATGAGGCTCAGTAGTGTGTGTGGCCTCCACGTTCCCGTGGTGGTGGATGGTCTCCTGAGGGATGTCCTCCCAGACCTGGACTAAAGCATCCGCCAACTCCTGGACAGTGTGTGGTGCAACGTGACATTGGTGGATGGAGCGAGACATGATATCCCAGATGTGCTCAATCGTATTCAGGTCTGGGGAAGGGGCACACCAGTCCATAACATCAATGCCTTCCTCTTGTAGGAACTGCTGACACACTCCAGCCACATGAGGTCTAGCATTGTCTTGCATTAGGAGGAACCCAGGGCCAACCGCACCAACATATGGTCTCACAAGGGGTCTGAGGATCTCACCTCGGGACCTAATGGCAGTCAGGCTACCTCTGGCAAACACATGGAGGGCTGTGCGGCCCCCCAAATAAATGCCACCCCACACCATTACTGACCCACCGCCAAACCGGTCATGCTGGAGGATGTTGCAGGCAGCAGAACGTTCTCCACGGCATCTCCAGACTCAGTCACGTCTGTCACATGTGCTCAGTGTGAACCTGCTTTCATCTGTGAAGAGCACAGGCTGCCAGTGGCGAATTTGCCAATCTTGGTGTTCTCTGGCAAATGCCAAACATCCTGCATGGTGTTGGGCTGTAAGCACAACCCCCACCTGTGGACGTTGGGCCCTCATACCACCCTCATGAAATCTGTTTCTGACTGTTTGAGTGGACACATGCACATTTGTGGCCTGCTGGATGTCATTTTGCAGGGCTCTGGCAGTGCTCCTCCTGCTCCTCCTTGCACCAAGGTGAAGGTAGCGGTCCTGCTGCTGGGTTGTTGCCCTCCTACGGCCTCCTCCATGTCTCCTGATGTACTGGCCTGTCTCCTGGTAGCGCCTCCATGCTCTGGACACTACACTGATAGACACAGCAAACCTTCTTGCCACAGCTCGCATTGATGTGCCATCCTGGATGAGCTGCACTACCTGAATCACTTGTGTGGGCTGTACACTCAGTCTCATGCTACCACTAGACTGAAAGCACCGCCAGCATTCAAGTGATCAAAACATCAGCATATGAACTGAAAAGTGGTCTGTGTTCACCACCTGCAGAACCACTCCTTTATTGGGGGTGTCTTACTAATTGCCTATAATTTCCACCTGTTGTCTGTTTCATTTGCACAACAGCATGTGAAATTGATTGTCAATCAGTGTTGCTTCCTGAGTGGACAGTGTCAGTTCACAGAAGTGTGATTGACTTGGAGTTATATTGCATTGTTCAAGTGTTCCCTTTATTTTTTTGAGCAGTGTATAACAAAGGCAATTTACATGCATGCAGCCCTATATCCTTCAGGGAAACATGTGAAAGACATCAATACTGTACAATTGTTTGGTGTTATATTAAAAATTGTAGGGGTGCCAAAATGTTAGAAAAATATGTTTGTTAGAACTCATTAAAATGTTTTGTGTATAATATAAAATATAATCTTAAAATGAAAGTTTATGGAGCCCCTATATCATTATTAGTGTTTATAATTGCATGTACATTTTGTTCAATTTGTTCAACCATGGGTAAAATATCACTTGGGTTTAGGGGGCATAGCGGGCTAAGTCACTGCATTGCAGGACAGTCTACATCATGATGGTCATGGTTTTGAGACGGAATTTTTAACAGCATATCCGGAAGTTTTTCTTCTCCTTTTTTGGAAAAATACAGAGTTTGCAATGTAACGGGCTCAGTGCTGTACAACAGTTGTTTATATAAAGTATGTCTGAATTATTATCCTCGAAAATCATGCCTACAATGATAAACGTAAAGGATAATGGAATGACCCATTTGAAGTTTCAATACAAAGCTACAATAGATTAGCCATGTGCGCGCCCCTCGTCATCCCACAGATCTGTACAAGGAGATGCAGAGCTGCCAAAAAAGCAGGATTAGAGGGAATTGGGAAGCAAGGAAAATCGGGAAAAATCACAAAAGAAATTACATAACATAGGTTTTACTCATCTAATTGCATTGGTAACTTATTTTAAATAGCAATACTGCAGTACAGGGGTTTGTGGCATCTTGCCAAAACACTGGACATATCACACCCCCATTGTTTATATCACACCCCATCTAGCCCCATCTACACCCCATCTACATATCACACCCCACTAGCTAGAATATTTATTACATAAGGGCCTGGCAGACACATACACTACCAATTCACAGATTAAGAAGTAGATGACAAAATTCCATCTACATACATTAAGAATAATTTATGATCGGACATTCATCCATCAGCCTAAAAGCTACATAGATTCACATTAATATAAATCTATGGGTCATATTATTGTAATCTAGTATTATGGCATTGATGGTATTGCAGCCAATTACTTATAAAAGGGGACACAAAAGCACCCTCTACCCAATTTTCCTTATATACGGCACTTTATTAGTGCACTATTTGAGTAGGGTGTCATTTTGGACAAATATTAACCCTAGACATCCAATCTCCCCTAAGTGTAGAGGAAAACATTATCCATGCTTGACTAAAGACAAATAGGCTGTTGCTGAGAGGATTGTAGTCGACAGGCCATGGCACTACCAAGCATTACTGTCCTGCTGTAAATGACATTATGAAGCCTCTCTCTCTCCAGCTCTTGTTATCTCTCTCTCCCTCTATATGAGCCTATGACAGAGCTCCTTGTTAATGGCTAAGTCTCAAAAACTGAAAAAAAAACATTTAATCTACTGAAATAATATGTTGAATTCTGCAGTAATGAATATGAGGCATATTTTCACCACACAGTCTGTATGGTTGTCAGGATGTCAGCACCATGGACTGTGACAACGTTCACATTCTATCTTTTTTTATCTTTTTTATATCTTTTTTTATCTGGCAACGTTAAGGGGAAAGGAGGGATGATACTAAAGTGGAGAGATAGGGTAATGAAGATAAAGAAAAGGTCTGATTATATCACTCAAAGGAGAGAAAACATTCTCTGATCCACCACAAGATAAATAAACAACATAATTTACTGGAAGTGAGTCAGCACCGGTACTCTTACTATAGGAGCAATTAATGACTCATGTTAACAAACAAAGTGCCCAAGCAGACAATCAGTCTACAGCTTGTTGCCAGGGTGTACTTTGTTGGTAACAGCAGTGATCGAAACTGTGGCGGCTCATTCTTAAACCCGACTTGTTTTTCATATTAGGAACCAGGATTTCAATACCTAAGGTTGCTATCACTTTCCACTATGAAACGAACCACTGTCTGCGTAGAGGACAAACATGAAATGGAGACAGATGGGAGAGAGAGAGGAAAGTGAAAGATTGAATAAAGAAAACAGGAGAGGGACGAGAACAAGACATGACAAGAGAGAGGAAGTGCAAGAAATGACATCAGACGATATTGTATTACACGTAAGTGATAGCTGCTCCATTTTTTGATGCACATCAATCAATCAAAGACAATTCCTGGAATCTCCAGTATGGCAGCGGAAAAACTATACTACTAACAATAACAAACAGAGGTATATGAGGTGGTGTGTGTATGCGTGCTATTGGAACATTGCAAGATCACTCATGATGCATTTTCATTCCACCTTATCACACTATATTTCCATCAGAAAATATTAACATTCCAGTCATTAGGTTGTCCTTAGCATTTAAACTCACACATACTGTACAGTACATGTTGCATCTGCAACTTTCAGAAATATTATATATATCTGGGAAACATTGAGTGAATTCCCAAGACATAACAATGCAATTACACTTGTTAATGGACTTTGTAGGTCTCTGCATGTGCTAATCAATGTAATTATTAATATTGCAGGGTGTCAACAGTGAGGATCACAGAAGTTTGGACAAAAATTGCATTGCCGTGCCAGAGAACTTGGCTGTGACATACATATGCACGAACATGCTATGAACGGTACAGTAAACATATTCCACAAACCCTGAGGTCACCTGCTATTATAAATTGTTTCCACCACATGTATTTAGTAAAAAAAAAACATTTTTTCTAATTTGGTAGAGCAGACATATCTATCCCAAATCCCGGGCAGCGCTATGCCAATTTGCACTGCCTTGTGCAGGAGGTACAGGGAAGGTCAGAGAACCCATAGTCATGCTCGAACCACTGACTGTCATGATGAAGAATGTGGTGCAATGCAGCGACTTAGCCTACTACGCCACACAGACCCCCCAATACCCCAACAACTTCAATTGGTTTATTGCTTCTATGAGAAATAAATAGAGAATAAGGAAGAGCGAGAGAGAGAAAATGATGCGTACCAAATATTTTATATTTCATGTCATTCTTTTTGTATCAGAGTCCTGTGTAGGCAAATAAGAGCAAGGCACTTGCAACAAAAGGATTTGAATGTAAGTTGTTCCTGGTACTAGCATCTGCTGAATGACTTGTAATGTAAATGTAAATTAAATGTGTGTGTGTGTGTGTTAAGTTCACTTAGTAAGCTATAATATAAAAAGAATCCTCCTGTGAAGCATAGCAGATCTATGGGGGAAGCATGTCCAAAGAAATCGCTGTTCAAAGAAGTGGGAATGGCTGTCGAGAGAGGAAGTTACTGTAAGCCAGCATAATGAGCCCCTGAAGAGCGCAACAGGACCGAGAATTGTAGGAGACAAAAGTTAATTACACTGCTCTTACTGTTGCACTGCCCAATAGACAACCACAATGACAACAAAACATCACCCCAGAACTGCCAGTTACAGAGACCCAGGACAACCTGCCTCTCTTTTCTCACCAGTCGGATACTGATTTTTCTATTTTTCTTTACAAATGAATGACCTACAGGGGACAGGCACTATCATCGTGCTTGTTTTCTGTGATTTCCCTTTCACAACTCCACAGTATTTTATTCATCCACTTTTTTAATTAATGTATTCCATGCCAAAAAGCTTATTTAAATGAAACATGGAATAATTCTGTCTGGTCACAATGTTTGTAGTTGCAAGCTTGCTGGTTCAATTCCCGACTGTGCCAAATGCCGTTGTGTCCTTGAGCAAGGCACTTTACCCTACATTGCTTTAGGGGGATGTCCCTGTATTAATTGTAAGTCGCTCTGGATAAGAACTTCTGCTAAATGACTAAAATGTTAATGTAAAAAAGCATCTGATAATTGACAAAAATGTATATTCAAGAAGAGATATACTGTATAGAGATAAACAACAAATATAGAAGTAGAGAGACAAAACAAAACACAGATAGAGTATGTGAAAAAGAGAGATGGGGAGAGATTGAGAAAGAGTGAAACAAAGAAAGCGGTAGATAGAGAGACACCCAAGTGACTGAGACCACACCCTGCGGAGCGAGCCTCCAGACAACGAAAGAGAGAAGAGCAGACTGCTCGTGTTCCAGAACTCTCTCTGACTGTCTGCTACAGCTAATCATGTCCTGGAACACGATGATGTGTGAGAGAGAATGGGATGATGAGAAAAACTATGTTTTTAGATTAGTAGATTTTTGGGATATAATCTGTTTTATCAGATCCAAGCTCTTTTCTTTATTAATTCTTCCTTGTATCTTTATCATCTTTTTGTCTGTAGCATTTTTACAACATGAAATTGTATTAGAATATTTTCAAATATACCTCCAAAAATAGCATGGTTCCCTTTACACTTTCTCACAAGCGATCATATATATGGTCATTTTAATGTTCCACAGTTTTATAATGTTCAGAAAAGCATGACTCTACATCATACTCCAACATTCTAACTGAATTAATTTATTCGACCAACACTGCGTTCCTCTAAATCTGTTTTAGTTAGGAAAATACTTAACAAATAAAATGGGTTTTCAACTGAGCCAAAAACCCTATAGCCTAATGCTAAATGCTAAATGACACCTACTGTACATACACACTTCACAATGAACAACAGTAAACAAACAAGATGGAACCAGGAGCTAAATACAGAGAGTGTGATTGCTGAATCAAAGTCTAGTGTGTGTGTTTAGCTGGCAGACATGAGTAATGGAATGGTGAGAAGTGGATGTCACAAAAATAACAAAACAATCCAGACATGAAACACAGAAAAAGCTCACATGGACTGGAAGCTTGAGCCTGTGACGGCCAGCAGGGGGCAACCGTGACAATGTCATAATGAGTCAAATAAACTAAGCAAAAAAGAAATGTCCTCTCACTTTCAACTGCTTTCATTGTCAGTAAAGTGAACATGTGTAAATATTTGTTTCACAGACATGTGACCAACAGACATGGAATAATGTGTCCCTGAACAAAGGGGGCTCAAAATCAAAAGTAACAATCAGTATCTTGTGAGGACACCAGCTGCATTAAATGAACACTCCAGACCCATAAACACCCCAAAATCATTGGGCTGGTCATGTCCCCAACATGACAGTCACTAAACACATGTTAAGTTTCATTAAATGAACACATCTCAATGTGTTCTGTAGTTCCCAAATGGGCCATGTTAAGTTAAATTTCACTCTGACGTTTTTATGTAATTGTAGTGATTTTGAAAACAACAGCTAGATTCAGGGGAGTCATTCGCTTGACTTCCTGATCTTTAATTGTCCCATCCTTGTATCAAGTTGATTGGATAATACCTTTGTAGTGAGGTTGATAATACTAAGGATTGCATTCTTCTGTTAAATACTTAGCTACATAACAACAGTTGGCAAGGGATTTTCTTTTACAATGGATTGTGAAACAGCTGAAAAGCTGGATGATTTCTTTGATCAAGTATCATTGAATCATAATATCCAACCATACATGTTTGAACCGGAATTCAGTGAGGAAGAAATATGGCAAAGGTTGTACATTTATTGGGTGTATCAAGCTGCTCCTATGGTTAGTGGCCACCGGTGAAGCTATTGTTAAGCCTTGGACAAATCGAACTCGCACTGGTGGTGTTCGTGGAAATTACCCAGCAATGGCAACAGAGACAGAACGTTTTTGTGGTAAAGAGTGAGACAGTCCAATTTTTTTGCTTTCAACCATCTCCAGCTAAGAAATTGATTACATCTGTTTGTTAGAGTTTCAACACTCACATGAACCAAGGTGGTTTGGAAACATTCTATACATTATTCTGAAAATCAACTAGAAAAACTAGCCAGGGCCAGACGGTGTATCACTAGCACAGGTAAGGAGCTGGTTAGCATTATCTACATTGGATTTGTTTTTATGTATAATTAAATGAACGCCACATAAAATAAAAAAAATTATGTCTCACAGAATATTGCTCAGTCTGTACCATTTTGAGCTAGGTACAGTAGGTGCTACTACTCTTGATTGACTTGGTTAGAATATTTGACAGATTTTACTGGTACTGATACGTGGGCAATCTGCTTGGTGTAGCATTGGTTGTAGCCAATTAGTTCACATTAGTATCTATGTGTTGGTATATAAATGTGGATAATTGTGACAAACTTAAAAATAATGGCTCACAGAATAATGCTTGCATTTCGTTTGGGACCGGAGTGAATGGAACGGTGTGTAGCGCATCAAACCCATTTTGTGATACCGTTCCATTTCCCCCAGTCCGGACGGTAATGCGAGCCCGGTGTCCCCAATTAGGATCCATTCACTCTAGTCCCGAACGTAATGTGAGCCCGGCGTCCCCAATTAAGATCAACTCACCACGGCTGCCATAAGTGTAATTGGTATAATGCCTAAGTAGGATGAAGGCTTTACGCTTTGGAAGATACGTGCTAGGGGGCGATACGTTTGCTTTGAATTCTGGACCTTGTGGTATTTCAGGTATAAACTGATACTGAAGCAGCCAAAATTTGTCTCACTTGTTCTCATATGCATTGGCAGAAAAAGCATTCTATGAATTAAATCATCTATGGTAACATTTTTAATTATACAGTATATTAAACATTTATTTTACACTGGAGTGCCTCTCCTCCTCATGGACTGCACTAGATTTGCCAGTTCTTGCTGTGATGTTACCCTACTCTTCCACCAAGGCACCTGCAAGTACCCAGACATTTCTGGTTGAAATGCCTCTAGCACTCACCCACCGATGCAACAGATCCCAGACGTGCTCAATGGGATTGAGATCTTCGCTGGCCATGGCTGAACACTGACACCAGTCCTGTCTGGTCCAGCGATGGTCGGATGGGCCCACAGACAATGTTGTTGCCAGTGGTGTCTGATGAGGACCTGCCTTACAACAAGCCTATAGGCCCTCAGTCCAGCATCTCTCAGCCTATTGTGTCTGAGCACTGATGGAGGGATTGTGTGTTCCTTGGGTAACTTGCGCAGTTGTTGTTGACATCCTGTACCTGTCTCACAGGTGTGATGTTCGGATGAAAAAATCCTGTGTAGTTGTTGTACATATGGTCTGCCACTGCAATGATGATCAGCTGTCCTTCCTGTCACCCTGTAGCTCTGTCTTAGGCGTCTCACATTACAGACCTTGCATTTTATTGGCCTGGCCATATTTGTAGTCCTCATGCCTCCTTGCAGAATGCCTGATGCATTTTGATTAGCACAAATGAGCAGAGACCCTGGGCATCTTTGTTGTTTTTTCAGTCTGCAGGACAGCCTTTTTTGTGTTCTAAGTTGTCATAATTTTGGCCTTAATTGCCCACAATAGTGGTTAGTATATTAACAACCGTTCCACAGATGCATGTTCATTGAACAAGCATCGAAAACATATTGTAGTTTAAACCATTTATTCAGTTTCGAATTATCTTTCAAATACATTGTCCTGAAAAAGGGATGTTTCTTATTTTGCTGAGTTTATAACATATTTTAAAACCTTATAGAATGCTTGTTTCGAAGCATTATTATTTAATTAAATTTATCATACAGTATATTATAATTTTTACTTTGTTCCAAATCCTTAAAATTATGTCAGGTCCACTTTAATCACTACTTTGACAGTATATAAATAGGCAGCACTTCTAAGTTTTACACACAGTCCCATTGTGAAGCTTTCTTCTGTTGTGGACTGCCAGTGTTTCACAATGTCATTTGCTGAGGTACCAGTGAAACAAATGTAAACTTCCCTCACAGGCCACTTCATTAGGTCACAGGCCACACACCTGTTCAACTGCTCGTTATTATGAAAAATATCTATTCAACCAATCACATGACAGCAAGTCAATGCATTTAGGCATGTAGAAGGTCAAAATGATCAGCTGAAGTTCAATCCAAGCATCAGTATGGGGGAAGAAAGTTGATTAAAGTTACTTTGAATGTGGCATATTTGTTGATGGGTCAATGACGTGACGCCTACATTTTCTGTCCGACTGCATTTCTTTCAGTTAAAATAAGGTTTTAATGTACAGAAAAACACCATGTATATGTAGTACCTCTCCTATATATTTCCTCTCTTTAACATTTCAAAAACCATTAGTTATTTGTTATTTTTTTGTTATTTAAAGTGTCAAAATATCATGTGGTGAGACTGTCCGGCAATGACTGCTCTCTTGAAAACTTCTTTGAAATTACCCTAAATCTTCTCATATTATTATTTTTCCCTATTTAGCATGATTTCCAAAGTGTTTTGTAGCCCTGTACTAAATAACACAGCATTTGTATGTATATGTCCATCATAATATACAAACAAACTTTGTCCGATGATGTCAATTTTGTGTAATATCATGTGGTGCAACCATCAAGAAATGACCGCTTTGGGACTTTGACGTTGAAATCCATTCAAAGACAGGAAGTTTAATCATATACTAGTTTTCCAAGGACCCATGGAGTGAGCAAGCAGGTTTGTAACTCTCTTACATACTGAGAAAAAACAACCTTTTTAATAGCTGGTATGTAGTTGCCACATTTGGATATCATGTGGTATGACCTTAAAAAAAAACAATGAAAGTTAAATTATTTCTAAAAATATGTACTTTTATTATAAATTTGCATTTTGTGTTTAGCTAACTTGTTTTGTTTAGGTGGCCAATTATGTGCCTGTACATTCTGACTGAATTTGAAAATATCATGTGGTGCAACCATACATCATATGGTGCAACCATTGTAGAGCTTTTTCCTTGATCGATACACATCCTAGATTGGCAGTTTTTGGGCTTTATCTTTTATCTCTACATAAAGGTTTATTTTTTTAGTATTATTTGGAGTAGATTTATGAAATGTAGTCATTTTTTAAATATTTAATGAAGAACAGTTTGTTTAATCTATATATAATTATTGCGAATTATGTTCACTTTGATAATTATGTACACCCCTCACATTTTTGTAAATACTTGATTATAATTTTTCATGTGACAAACTGAATAAATGACACTTTGTCACAATGTAAAGTAGTAAGTGTACAGCTTTAATAACAGTGTACATTTGCTGTCCCCTCAAAATAATTCAACACACAGCCATTAAGGTCAAAACTGCTGGCAATAAAGTGAGTACACCTGTAAGTGAAAATGTCCAAATTGGGCCCAATTAGCCATTTTCCCTCCCTGGTGTCATGTGACTCAGTAGTGTTACAAGATCTCAGGTGTGAATGGGGCGTAGGTGTGTTCAATTTTGTGTTATGACTCTCACACTCCCTCAAACTGGTCACTGGAAGTTCAACATTGCACCACATAAAAAAATTGTTGCTCTAGATAAAGATGGCCTATAAGAAGATTACCAAGACCACGAAACTGAGCTGTAGCACGGTGGCCATACAGCGGTTTAACAGAACAGATTCCACTCAGAACAGGCCTTGTCCTGGTTGACCAAAACAAGTTAAGTGCACGTGCCCAGTGTCATATCCAGAGTTTGACTTTGGGAAATAGACGTATGAGTGCTTCCAGCATTGCTGCAGAGGTTGAAGGGGTAGGGGTTCAGCCTGTCAGTTCTCAGACCATACGCCGCACACTGTATCAAATTGGTCTGCATGACTGTCATCCCAGAAGAAAGCCTCTTCTAAAGATGATGAACAAGAAAACCCACAAACAGTTTGCCGAAGACAAGCTGACTAAGTACATGGATTACTGGAACCATGTCCTGTCTAATGAGACAAAGTTAAACCTATTTGGTTCAGATGGTGTCAAGCGTGTGTGGTGGCAAACAGGTGAGGAGTACAAAGAAGTTTCTCTTGCCTACAGTCAAGCATGGTGGTGGGAGTGTCATGGTCTGGGCCTGCATGAGTGCTGCCAGCACTGGGGAGCTACAATTGATT
Source organism: Umbra pygmaea (assembly GCA_016801145.1). Lineage (NCBI taxonomy): Eukaryota > Metazoa > Chordata > Actinopteri > Esociformes > Umbridae > Umbra > Umbra pygmaea. The sequence continues at coordinate 26,492 of JACXGM010008184.1, forward strand.
GAGGGAACCATGAATGCAAACATGTACTGTGACAAATTGAAGCAGAACATGATCACCTCCCTTTGAAGACTGGGATGCTGGCCGCAGTATTCCAACATAACGACCACAAACACACTTCCAAGATGACCACTGCCTTGCTAAAGAGGCTGAGGATAAAGGTAATACACTGGCCAAGCATATCTCCAGACCTAAACCCTATTGAGCATCTGTGGGGCATGCTCAAATTGAAGGTGGAGGAGTGCAAAAACTCCAACTTTCACCATCATGTTCATCATCTCTAACATAGTCGTCATGGAGCAGTAGAAAACTCCACTGGCAACCTGTGAAGCTCTTGTGAACTCCTCATGCCCAAGAGGGTTAAGGCAGTGCTGGAAAATATTGGTGGCCACACAAAGTATTGACACTTTGGGCCCAATTTGGACTTTTTCACTTAGGGTTGTACTCAGTTTTGTTTACACTGTTATACAAGCTGTACACTCACTACTTTACATTGTAGAAAACTGTACTTTCTTCAGTGTTGTCACATGAAAAGTTATATTTAAATATTTACAAAAATGTGAGGGGTGTATTCATTTTATATGAAACTATATTTATTATTATTGATATTAATATATTTAATCATGACTGTTTTTATCCATTTTACCAGATTCCTCTGTCAAGCAAAGAAAAAAAATGCTTGCTGTAGACAGTGTGTTAATTCTGACCCTGCAGCAAGATTGGAATACTTTGCTAGGAGAAGAGAGGTTTATATTACAACTATACATAAAGCAATTGGAAGTATATGATGAGCTTCCATATGTAAGTCAGGTCCTTGAGGTTGTGGTAGAGGAAGTCCAGGTTAGGTGCATGGGGCAGTCGGTTGAGAAATACTTATTCTTGTGTCCACAAAGAAATATTTTCATGCTGTCATCTCAGAACCTGAGCCTGCAACTTCACATTAATCTAAGTTGAGCAGCCAAGATTGGGCAAAGTTCAAAAATGCCTGACGTAAAATCCAAATAACCATCAGTAGCATGATGAAATGTTAGGTGATAAAATTAAATAAAATTTCTGTTCAAAACAAGGCCACTAATGTGTGCTACAATTATAAATGTATGTAATGATGTTTATTTTTGAAAATGTTTATGAAATGTTCATAAAAATTCTGTACATTTAAAAAAGAATTCTGGTTTAAATCTTTTTAGTATGGAATTTATTGTTTATTGATGTCTTTTTATAATGTAATGAAGTCTTAATGTCATTTGGAGAGACCACTCATCATGTGGTGCGACCAATAATGGCAATAACTGTATTAAATTCAAAATAAAATACTATATTTTTGTGGCTGAAATATTAATCACTGATAAAATATGCTTAAGTGAATGGTATTTTTAAAACATTTGTATCAGTTAAAGGCAATTTACAAGAAAAATATGTACTGATCTACATCAAAGAAGGTGACTGTGACATTATAGAACAGAAATAAGAGATAAATATTAACAAAAACTCAAAAGTAATGCAAATACTTAGTTTCTTAACACTTTATATTACTGGAAAATTGTAAAACAAATGCTAAGCATTTCAAAGAAATTAATTAATTTAAAGTTAATTCACGGTCTCACCACATGACATTTTTTAAGGCCACGCCCAATTAATCCATATAAAAATACATTAAAATCACTGAATAGAACATTTTTATATGAATGTATATTTAAACAACACTCTTAATGAGTGAATAATTGCAATAGATTTCCTTATTTTTTGTATTTTAAAAATGGCCTGTTGAAAATCCTTATACGTCATTGACCCTGATGCCAAATGGGCTGGTTTGAGTTTAACCATAATGTAGCGTCTGCACAATGCACATATACTTTGCTCCTCTCATCTACACAAATGCAGCAGTTCTTTATTATTGCAATACATAATTAGAAGGAAAAATATTACCACTGGAGGGAAATCATTGTGGTGTCTGAAGATGTGAAGAAATAGGTATACATCTAGTGTACACATTTACCCAAATTATTCTGAATGAATTTTTCGCACAGATATACATCAACCTCAAGGGAACCCATTCAATCAACATACAAGTAACTTGCAATGCTAATAGTAAAATCACCCATGTCTTTGCAAATTACTCTGGCTCAAGCCATGACTAATTTATGGCAACTTTGCCATGAGGAATTCCCCCTTGGATGGGTGGCTGTGAAGGGGACAACGGCTATCCGTTAAAGACATGGTTAATGATGGCACAATTTATGATGCCAGCAGGTGCGTGAAATGCTATTTAATTGAAAACACACACAAACACGCAGTGTAGCCTAATTGAATGAACATTCGGCACACTGCAAATGCACGTCAAGTATTTAGAACAGGGCGTACACTACTCAAATCGCAGCATTCTTTGTGGCTTGTTGTGTTTTACACAACATTTCCATGAATCATGGATGTGTTGATGACATTAAATGAGGAAATATTAGAGGACTTGATGTTGAAATGCATGTGCCATTGCCACAACCCAAATGCCCAGAAATGTAGAATGGGAGAGGAGAGCTTATTTGACTGAAGAGTGAGGTAAGCAAAGTATTCTCGGTCTAATGTTAGACTACATCCATCCATCCATCCATCTTCATCCGGTTATCCGAGATCGGGTCGCGGGGGCAGCAGCTCCAGCAGGGGAACCTAAACGTCCTTTTCCCGAGCAACATTAACCAGCTCCGACTGGGGGATCCCGAGGCGTTCCCAGGCCAGGTTGGAGATATAATCTCGCCACCTAGTCCTGGGTCTTCCCCGAGGCCTCCTCCCAGCTGGACGTGCCTGAAACACCTCCCTAGGGAGGCGCCCAGGGGGCATCCTTACCAGATGCCCAAACCACCTCAA
>JACXGM010008185.1:0-29345 GCA_016801145.1 Umbra pygmaea
AGGCTACAACCTATACACGTCACTACCCAGAATGCACTGAGACGTAAAAAGCTATGGCGGCCTACGAGTTAACGGATTTTCTGTGTTTTTAACAAAAACCAAAACATTTGGAGTGTTTTTGTACCACCTTTTTTATAGCTGACGCACACGTTAATCTTATAAGGCCAACATGTCGTACTAGTCGGGGTTCCTTTTAAAACATTTGGTGCCTTCGCTATCTTTTTGTATCATGTTCCTTGTTTGTGAAGGGGATGATCGCTTCTCTTGATGTTTTGGACCATTATTTTGTCTTCGATATGTTTCTAACATGCAGTCAAACGTGACACTCAACAAACCCCTAGCCAGCTCAGGTATTTCATGTGTTCTAGCTCAAGCACACCTGCTCCAACTAATGAAAACCTTGATTAGTTGCAGGAGGTGTGCTAGAGACAACACCTGTTTTGCATATCTGTGCTGTTGTAAGTGATTCTATTCAGGGGTTTGAATAATTTTGAGACTGAAGAAGCCATTAACATTTGCATTTTGAATTGGATTTGGGAAACCACTTGAAGCATTTGTTGTGTTGAGCTATTTCAATTGCTTTTGTTTGATTTGTTCATTGCAAAGAGCTGACAGTCTTACCATTTTGACAATAAACCTGATTTGCAATGGGAATAATTTGGATTACAGTTGTACTGTTTAACCGACTCTGGCCATGGGAGATTGCTGCAGCCATTTTGAGCTGTCATTTGTTTTTGGGAGTTTCTGACTTCCTTTTTAGCAACTGAAATGCATATTTAATTACATTTAAATCTGTATATTGACTTGGCCAGTCTAAAACTTTCCAATGTTTCTTTCCCCTGAGGAACTCTTTGGTTTTGTGGGCAGTAGGTTTTGGGTCTTTGTGTTGTTGCATTGTGAAGTGCTGTCCAGTAAGATGCTTCTGTAAGCTTCTGAATGAATTCTGTTGCTACCATCATTTGTTGCATCATTAATAATATTGAGTGAGCTGGCTCCAGATGCAGCTGTGCATCCCATGACACCACCTCTACAGTGCTTCACAGATGACAGGGTAGCTTTTTGATCGTACGCTTTTCTGTTTTCTTTTCGCCACATTTTCCTTCGTATTACTTTGATAAAGGTTCCCCTTTGCCTCATCTGTCTGTGAAACTCTGTTCCAAACCTGTACAGGCAGATATCTGTACTTCATATCATGCTAATCTGACCTTTTTGTTGCTGATCAGAAATGGGCATGTTACAGTGTAACCTTTGTTAAGCTTCTGCAGTCTTCCGTGAATAGTACTTAATGACACTTTCACCCCCGTATCCTGGAAGTCGGTGAGTTCACTGACACTCATTTTAGGGTTGGTTTTTACAGCTCGGGTCATTCTTCTGTCTGCAATTGTTATTGTTTTCTTTGGCTGACCTGATTGTTTCTTATATCGGAGGTAATTTTTTTTTCATTACATTAAAATGTTTTGTTTTGGCTATGCCCAACTTCTGTTCTATTTGAGTTGCTCTTTTTTTATAACATCCATATTGTTTGCATTTCCTTCATAGACGGCTATTTTAATGTTGGATTCTAAGTATTGACATTAAACTCAGAGTCCAATGGCAAGAAGCAAATGAAGGAACTGAGCTTATTCATTCTTATGTGTGAACAATCGATTCAACAGGGAAGAACTGATCAATTACAAACACCTGTGAGCTAAATACGTATGCTTAAATATAAAATTGGGGGAAGGAACTCCTTAGTGCTTTTACTCTAATTTAGTAAACAAATCTGTGTTAAAACAACCAGAAATAAAAGGTGACAGTCCATACTTATGTCTCATATTCATAATTAATTTGTATTTTCATAGGTCCTGAGTGTACAGCAAAAATTGCAATTTTGATTTTACTGTCCCAATACTTATGGTGGGCACTGTACCTGTTTGATTTGTCTGTAGGAGTGGGTGGTGCTGGGCAAGGTGGACATGGAAGTGTTGGTGGAGAAGCACCTGTCATCTGTCCAGGACTGGGAGAAGAACTTCAAGGCTCTAAAGGCTCGGGGGAAAGAGTCCGAACGTCTTCCTAGGTACACTGCCTCCTGTTGGACTCATAATTTCTGGCTTTTATTTAATCAGTCAATTCAATTCTTATTTACCGGTATTTATATCAATATAAGAATAAAAAATTAGCAACAGCACAATCAACTGCAGTGAAACCCCGTCTGTTTTGATTTTTCACATAAGGAAACTCAACAATTATAACATCTATATTCTCTTAAGTTTTAATAAGAACGTAGCGATGAATGGCTATATGGTGATTTGTTTTGTCTCTGTCAGTCTGGAAAAGGTTGACTGCATCTCTGTGAACTGTGAGCCAGTCAAGGCAGTGATTGATGACCTCATCCAGAGATTGTTTGATGTCCTGCTGATGTCACTCAGGAAGTCCATACAAGGTAATGCCTTGTTCCTCATTTTAAAAATGAGCTCTCTGTAGTCTATTAACTCTGTTTACGTGCATTACTGACTCTGAGAAGTTACCATTGTGTCCAAGTGGCAGCCTAATTAAAGAGCTGCTTATAAAATATATATTTATTTACAGTCATTCATTATTTTCTGAATATTTAGAATCCATCACGTTTTCAAGACTGAAGTATTAGTTAGCTGCGATCTGCATACCTAAGCCGAAATCTTTTCTGGCTTGCAAGATTTCTCTCTATTTATGCCAAAACTCCAGAGGTTGTCAAAGGAAAGAAGCCTAGCTTTAGAGGAATACAGAGATAAATGTTAATGTGGTTATATGAAGGTCAAAGTTACAAGTCTGCTACTACTGAATTACTATTGAAGTGTGTCTTTCTTTCTGGGGCCTCGTGACTGTGGCGGAGTCGTACATGTTGACTGCTGACATACTATAGCTATCTTGTGACTAACCCTTACTTCACTACAGTTGAAGTGAAATGTGAATGAATAACATTCACACATCTTCTTTCTTTCCTTTTCTCTGAATTTCCCTTACGGGTCCCTTTCTGGTGTGTTTGTCTTGTCTTACTGTCTTTACTTCTCTTTCCATTTCTTCCCCTTTTCTCCATCTGCCAGGGCACACCCAGGAAATTGACAGTTTTGTGACTGAGGCTCTGGAGTCGCTGACATCTCGTCCAGAGAGCATTAAGGAAATAGGGGCGGCCAACTCCAGCCACAGCCAGATACAGGCCCGCAAACCTGGAGTAAGCTCATAGCAGAGACTGCATGTTTTCTAAAATCATTCTCAATCTTTCCCCCCAACATACACACACAAGAAAAATACTGATTAGCTACAGAGTCAATTGGTTGTCGCATTTTGCCAAATCATTACAATGCATGATGAAAGACATACAGACATACAAATAAGTATCATAATCTGATTCTAGATAATATTTCTGAAAAGCATAAATATAGTTACATGAATCCCTAGTTGCACCTTGTTAATGTACAAAGCATGAATAAATATAGTAAAAAACTTATAGAAAAATGCTGAAACATTTTCTAGAATAACATTGTTATGTAATATACTCTGCAATAAGTTAGGTTGAATTATTTTGGAACATTTGAAAATATACTGTAATTTTATAAATATACTGTATTTTTGTAAAAATACTGTATTTTTATAAATATACTGTATTTTTATAAATATATTCTCTGTAAAGAAAAGGGGGAGAAAACAGAAGTGGTTAACATGACGGCAGAACCTTCCTTTTAATGTGACTTTCCATACATCTGTGCAGCGCTAAATATTTTAAAGTTCTGTATTATTGGATTGTTGAAGTCATATTTGTGGGATGATAAATTCAGGCCAAGTTGTGTATGGTAGTCAGAGTGTTTCAGTGATATATTCAGGATGATGTATTCAGGCCAGGTGTATCATTGTCAGAGTGTTTCAGTAATATATTCGGGATGATACACCTGGCCTGAATTTATCATCCCGAATATATTACTGAAACACTCTGACAATGATACACCTGGCATGAAATTATCATCCCAAATATATTACTGAAACATTAAAAATGATACACCTGGCCTGAATTTATCATTTTTAATGTTTCAGTAATATATTTGGGATGATAATTTCATGCCAGGTGTATCATTGTCAGATTGTTTCAGTAATTTTTGTGGGACCTTGTGTTTCCCAGATCCTCCCCCAATTCCAGGCGGCGGAAGAGAAGAACCGTCTGCTGAGGGCCGTAGCAGGAGGAGGCCTGGACTCTCTGTCCTCCCTCAGGGCCCGCTGGGACAAACTGGAGCTCATGATGGAGAGTCACCAGCTAATGATCAAAGAGCAGGTGGGCCTACATTAACGGACACAATGATCACATGCATGTGTACACACACACACACATTCAATTACCCTGCACTTTCTGTCTCCTGTAGGTGGAGGTGATGCGTAGTAACGTGGAGAGTCACATCCAGGCCTACAGGCTGGAGCTGGAAAGGTTCAGAGCTCGCTGGGACCAACTAAAGCCCAAAGATGAAATCATAGAGGCAGGCGACCAGGTGTCCCTTCTGGCTTGTGTCCAAATTATCAGAGACAAGAAACAGGAGTTCCATGAAATGGAAGATACACGCAAACGCCTGCTGTAAGTCAAAGACACGCAAACGCGTGTGAGGTTTCACACATTCAGTACAGACATCAACAGATCCTTTGTTCTTTCAGCTTTCTGTGTGGTGCTTTAGTTGAACTAATGACCCTCTGTTGACAGTGAGGACTGTGGCCACTTTGAGCTGCAGGCTCCAGACTTCTCCCTGGCAGAGGAGACCATCAGAGACATTGAGGAGCATGGCCAGATGTGGTCCCTCTATGAGGAGTGGTACGAAGGCTTCCAGGAGAAGGCCAAGGAGGACTGGATTACATTCAGGTGAGGAATCTGGAATCCAAGAGGTCTCAGAGGAAGGGTTAGATGTTTGTTGTAGTACACCTCTTCCGATTCATCTGGCTAAATAACGGTTGATTCTTCCATTCGGTTTTTCAGGAGTAAGACCTACATGTTCGAGGAGTTCCTGTTCGGGTGGCAGGACAGACTGAGGAAGCTGGACCAGCCGACCAGTATGTCCGTTAAACTGCAGAGAGAGGTGGACAAGTACAAGGTGAGAGAGAGGGAAGAGACGAACAAATGAGTTTGTGGTGAAAGGATGTTGAAGTGGAACTCAAGTCTCATGATTATCCATTGGGAATCTCCCCTCTGCAAACCCATCATTGTTGTAGAATACAACACCTGATTGTAGTCTGTGAAAGTGAAACATATTGTATCTTTCACTGTTTGAACGGAGTGGTCATGTGTCTTGTTTTCCTTTAATTTTACTCTGTCTTTTTCTACGCACGTGTGTAGAGTGTGGTTCCGGTGTTGAAGTATGTACGAGGGGAGCACTTATCCCAGGACCACTGGTTGGACCTGTTCCGGCTGTTGGGTCTACCAAAGGGAACCACCTTGGAGAGACTAACCTTCTGGGACCTCCTCAGTGTGGCTGACACCATCACCGACCGAGCCGTGGAGCTCAAAGACCTGAACAGCAGAGCTCAGGCCGAGGTGACCATCAGAGAAGCCCTCAGAGAGCTGGACCTGTGGGGTGCCGGGGCGGCCTTCACCCTTACCGAGTACACGGACAGCGCCGGACACACGCTCACGCTCATCAAGGACTGGAAAGACATTGTCAGCCAAGTAAGGGATGAGATAGCAGGCTAAATCTCACGCGGTCGTCTAACAAATCCTAAAGCTCATGAGCTCTCGATTCTTCTCCTTCCGTACAGGTTGGTGACAACCGCTGCCTTCTACAGTCTCTGAAGGACTCACCATACTACAGAGGTTTCCAGGACAAGGTTAGTGCTTGGATATATGCTGAACAGAAAGTTCAAAAACAATTATGCAGTTTTTGACTTGGAGGTTTAAGTGCGTGTTTGGCCTTGCTTTGTTCACCGGGTGGAATCACAACCCGAGGGGCTTTATTCTTTGGATAAGGGCTTAGGGAGAGAAGTCTTTGTTCTGCAGCTAAAGCTCTGTCAACATTATGTTAAACAAAAGGTCAGCACGGGAGCTATTTCTCGTTTTTTCAACTTTAAAGGGTTGAGGGAATCCCTTCTGGTGGATCTCTACCTTCCCCTGAAAGCCCCTCCATTTATTGTAAACGGTTTGTTTGTCACTCTGCTGAAATGGTTTTACTGTGGTTTAGATCTGATTCTTCCTCCCACACACCCTGACCATGGAGAGAGCTGTTCCTCACTTCCTTAAACACAGTTTGTGTGTGTGTGTGCGTGTTCCCAGGTGAGTCTGTGGGAGGTGCGTCTGTCTGACCTGGATGAGTATCTGGTTAGTTTGAATACCATCCAGAGGCGCTGGGTCTACCTGGAGCCTATCTTCGGACGGGGAGCCCTCCCCAGGGAACAGGCCCGCTTCAAACGGGTTGATGAGGACTTCAGGTTTGCCTTTTTCCTCTTTGTTCACATATGTGGTCTGTTGTATTTGTCTGTAGGGGTGTGCTGGTTTCGGAACTGTTGATGATGGTTATGACGTTGGTCAAAGCATAACCATTGTCGATGGGGGGGCGTTGGTCTGTTATAAGATTGCCCGATTGCCGCACACAACTTAGTTTGAATTGCCTTTGAATAATTAATGAGCAGGCACTAATTACTCGTTCTAGGTTGTTTAGGATTAACAGCAAGCCAACTAGCAATGAACGTGCTTTGTATAAAGTAGCTAAATCACACACAGTTAACAAAAGTACTTACATTCTCTAAAAGCTGCATAGAAATGAATTAGTTAATTACAAATGATAAAATCCACATACCTTTACCAAAGAATAAAAGACGAATAATGACTGTTGTAATAATAGTGGGCCATATTCAACTGCCTTTTGACCAGAGGTGGATGGTTGAGCAGCAGTGAAGCAGTGTTTAATCCAAATGTCCACATAGGTTAATCTTCAGGTGGTTACGGAGATTGCTGGTGTTGGCATTTGTATCCAATACAGTTTTTTCGCATTACTGCAAACAGGCTCATCAAGGTTTTTTGGTTTTCCATTGCCATCTGGTTTAAAACCGAAATGTGAAATCACTGCTAAGCACCTCCCTAACACGTTGAACACTGATTTACCTGATATAGCCTATTCTCCATGTTCCAGAATCATCTTTCTTTCTCATCCATCACCTTATTATACTAGGCTGTAAATGCAGTTTGTGTTGCGCTTTTTGTGTGAAGTTTTAAAACCGAAAAATGCCTAAACAGCTAATTTAACTTTTTTATAACAAGATCCATATTTTCACCTCAGTCAGGAAAGATACAGACTATTCACCCTCCACTCTTATGAATAGGTGTTTGCTTAAACCGTAGGCCGCCTTGCACGCCCCACCCCCCCACACAGTTGCCATTAAACTCTGTTGAGCGGCTTCAAAGACTGGCCACTGTACTGCATGCATGTATCTGCAAATCTCAGTTATGCTATTTTCCAAAGAATCAAATACAGTTGGAAAAGACGGTAGACCATTTATAACACAGAATGTTAGTAAAACGATTATTTTGAATTAGTATTTAAACACTCAGAATGATAACCTTTTTTGTAAATATTTTAATAACACTGTTTTGGCGGTTATAGAGTTCTAATGACGGTGTTAACCTATAAGCGTCGGTCTCACGGTTATTTAATTACCGTCACCCCCCTATTTGTCTGTTGTGTTATGTGTGTTTCTGAGTTGTGGGTTCATGTGTGTACCAGGTCCATCATGGCTGATGTCCAGAGGGACAGCAGAGTGACGTCTCTGAGTTCTCGGGCCGGAATCAGAAACTCCCTCGTCACCATACTGGACCAGCTCCAGCGCTGTCAGAAATCGCTCAACGAGTTCCTGGAGGTAGCTAACAACCAACCAACCAACCAACCAGAAATCAACACATGAACCAATCAGTGCATCTATACACCAGTACTAGTTCAGATACATTTAAAAGATTTAAGGGATTTCTCTCACTGTCCTCTTCAGGAGAAACGTTCTGCATTCCCGCGCTTCTACTTCATCGGAGACGATGACCTACTGGAAATTCTGGGCCAAGCCACTAACCCCACGGTCATACAGTCCCACTTAAAGAAGCTCTTCGCTGGTACACACACACTGTCACTTAACAACTACTAATGCTGTCCACAAGTGTGTTAGATGGAGGACACACAGCAACTGTGTGTGTGTGTGTTGTCTGTAGGCATCAACAGTGTGGCCTTTGATGAGGACTGCCAGCATATTATTGCCATGCGTTCTCTGGAGGGAGAGGTGGTTCCCCTGAGGAATATCATTCGCATCTCCAACAGTGTAGAGGTAGGGGGCGCTAGAGCAATCAAAATGAACCCATATGAAACACATTCCTCAGTGTTTTTCAACCCTCTACTCTGGGCCCATCAGACGTTCCACCGTGTAGCCACTGAGCTAGCACACCTGATTCATCTCATCTTCTAATGACCGTGCTCTTGATTAGTGAATCCAGTGAGCAAGATCAGCAGCTACAGTTAAACTGTGGAATGTCTGGTCCGACCCAAGTAGAGTTGAAAACCTCTGGTGTACCTCAATCACCTGACCCATGACTATCTTCGGATGTTGTTCATGTTTTCGTTCCAGGTGTGGTTAGGGCAGCTGTCTGCCGAGATGAAGGGGACTCTGAAGCACCTGCTGTACGACTGTGTGTCAGCAGGGAGGAAAGGAGAGGTAGACCCATCCAGCTACCCCTCTCAGGTACTCACTACAGCAATAAACCCTTGCCTCTAATGCCTCGTCTCCATTACCATGTAGAACCGTGAAATTCATTAATCCGCCTGGTTATAGATGTGTCTCCATTACCCTTCTGAATTCTGGAACTCAAACTTTTCTCAATTTTTTAGCATGCAGGCAGCCTCGTTTGTAAGCTTGTGCCGGCAGCACCGTTAGGCGGTCTTATCCCTGGTTCCAGTTCGGCAAAATCTCTGATTGGTTTAGGTGAAAACGTAGACGTGATGTCACACTAGTGTTTTGGTATGTGGTTTCAACTGGCACCATATTTAAAGTACAAAGGTGTAGGTAGTTATTACGGAAAGTAATAATTAGCGGAACGTCTTTGCATGCATTGCCTGTGCAGCCGGCATTGCAGGATCAGTCTTTCTCTGCGATTCCTATTTAATACTTTTTGCCTGGAATTCACAAGTAGTTTAAAAAGTAAACACAAACCACAAAAAGAAAATGTAAGCGACTCTAAATCAATTATGTCTTGCATTTTGTAAATACACCCTTCTTGCTCTACGTGATTGTTTTACTACAGTGCTTCGCGGTTGGCAGTCACAGGTCTTAAATCTTCGGACACTGACTTAAATCGTAAAAAACGTAATAGGAATGTTTTTCCCGTGAAACGAAAGACATCAGAGCCCACTTTCCACTGAAGGCAGTGGAGACATACCAACCCCCCACGCCTGGTTTGAAGCCTACCTAGAACCGCCTAGGAAAGCCTAGGTGGCCTCACAATGGAGACGAGGCATAATACATACGTGTCTGACTCAGTTTGATGCCTGAGGCACTCTTCTTGAATGCATTTTTGACTTCCGCTTGACTCTTATGCAATTCCAAATTGACCTGTGCTTAACCCTGGCTTGAAACTCGATTGACTAATGATTTGACTGTAGATTTGACCCCAGATTGACTCCTGTATGTCCTTATGTAGATCTTGTGTCTGGCAGAGCAAATCCAGTTCACAGAGGAAGTAGAGAAGGCTTTGAGGGACAGCACTCTGCACCAGCTGGAGGTGGAGCTGTCTGCCAAGCTGGAGCACTACACCACTGTCGACACCAGCTCTGAGGAGTCTGGGAACACAGGTGTGTAAGTCTCTCTGTTTGCTGGTTAATAATGTTACTGTTCTCAGTTCCATCATGTTAATAATGTTACTGTGAGTGCTACGGTCTCAGACCCATCATGTTAATAATGTTATTGTGAGTGCTATGGTCTCAGACCCATCATGTTAATAATGTTACTGTGAGCACTTCAGTCTCAGTTCTATCATGTTAATAATGTTACTGTGTGCACTTCAGTCTCAGTTCCATCATGTTAATTATGTTACTGTGAGTTTTACAGTCTTAGTTCCATCATGTTAATAATGTTACTTTGAGCTCTACAGTCTTAGTTCCGTCATGTTAATAATGTTACTGTGAGCGCTACAGTATCAGTTCCATTATGTTAATAATGTTACTGTGAGCTCTACAGTCTTAGTTCCGTCATGTTAATAATGTTACTGTGAGCTCTACAGTCTCAGTTCCATCATATTAATAATGTTACTGTGAGCTCTACAGTCTTAGTTCCATCATGTTAATAATGTTACTGTGAGCTCTACAGTCTTAGTTCCGTCATGTTAATAATGTTACTGTGAGCTCTACAGTCTTAGTTCCATCATGTTAATAATGTTACTGTGAGCTCTACAGTCTTAGTTCCGTCATGTTAATAATGTTACTGTGAGCTCTACAGTCTTAGTTCCGTCATGTTAATAATGTTACTGTGAGCTCTACAGTCTTAGTTCCATCATGTTAATAATGTGACTGTGAGTGCTACAGTCTTCGTTCCATCATGTTAATAAATGTTACTGTGAGTGCTACGGTCTCAGACCCATCATGTTAATAATGTTACTGTGAGCGCTACAGTCTCAGTTCCATCATGTTAATAATGTGACTGTGAGCGCTACATTCTCAGTTCCATCATGTTAATAATGTTACTGTGAGTGCTACAGTCTCAGTTCCATCATGTTAATAATGTTACTGTGAGCGCTACAGTCTTAGTTTCATCATGTTAATAATGTTACTGTGAGTGCTACGGTCTCAGACCTATCATGTTAATAATGTCACTGTGAGCACTACAGTCTTAGTTCCATCATGTTAATAATGTTACTGTGAGCGCTATGGTCTCAGTTCCATCATGTTAATAATGTTACTGTGAGCGCTACAGTCTCAGTTCCCTCATGTTAATAATGTGACTGTGAGCGCTACAGTCTCAGTTCCTTCATGTTAATAATGTTACTGTGAGCGCTACAGTCTCAGTTCCATCATAATAATAATGTTACTGTGAGCGCTACAGTCTTAGTTCCATCATGTTAATAATGTTATTGTGAGTGATACGGTCTCAGACCCATCATTTTAATACTGTTACTGTGAGCGCTACAGTCTCAGTTCCATCATGTTAATAATGTTACTGTGAGCGCTACAGTCTCAGTTCCATCAGGTTAATAATGTTATTGTGAGTGCTACGGTCTCAGACCTATCATTTTAATACTGTTACTGTGAGCGCTACAGTCTCAGTTCCATCATGTTAATAATGTTACTGTGAGCGCTACAGTCTCAGTTCCATCAGGTTAATAATGTGACTGTGACTGCTACAGTCTTATCTCCCTCATGTTGATATTGTTACGGTGATTAGAATGTGCCGATGTCCAATGTCATTTGGATGCCCAGTAATGCGCCCCCCCTCAGCTCTCTGTGCTAAAGAGGCTGGAGTAATAACTGTCAGTCTAATCTAATGGCTGGGCCGTAATGAATAGCCACTTAAAGCAGCACTCCAGTGGGGCCTGGAAAGGCAACGTGTTTCGAGGGAGATCCACTCACAGCCAAGAGGCCAGAGCAACAGCTCTAGTGTCCTGGGGGAGAATTGATTAGGGCCAGATTTAAAATAATGGTAACAATACCTGAACACTTTTGGCAGCAGGCCTGGAATATCCCGACACCACTGGCCATGGCTGATCGATTGGTTGTGATTCTGTCCTGAAAAAATACTTTGTGGCTGAGTAAGTCTCAAGGGTATGTAAGTCACAAGAAAATCTAATTGATTTCTGAAGCTGTTCATTTGCTGTGCAGTTTATCACTGAGGGGCAGGCAACGCCTCAGCAGCTGTGTGATGTTTGAGAGTAAAGTGTATAAATCATCTTCTTATGGTTCTTCTTTCCTTGTCTGTTTTCACTATTTTCCCACCCTCGCATTTTCATGGTCCATTTTGTGATTATGTCCATGCGTCATTGCAGCAGCTCCCCCTGTAGGCTCAGGAGAGATGTAGGGAAGCGTAATGCACAAACACCATGCAGCACTGACTGAGTCATTTCCTGCAATTACCTTAAGAGGCAACAAGATTGCCCCCCTTTGTGTGAGCGTTGCATGGGTCTACCGCTTTGTTTGGGCTTACAAAACAGGGGAAAGTAATCATCACACATGCATTACAGAAATGTGCATCTAAACAAACATACTCTTGCTAGGTGCATATTAATTATTTTTTTTGTGCTCCGACTGGCATAGTGTGCTCCGCAGGACAAAGTTACTGTGGCCAGGTTTCAGTACTTGTCATGGTATTTCCAACTGTGCCTGGATCTCCGGGGGGGCACAAATTATTGCGTAGATAAGGGAGTACAAAATATTGGATGAACATACCTTGTCACGTCGCTCTCCAGTGACTCTATTTGTGCTGTTTAAAGTGCCAGTGTGTTCTATAGGGGAAGTATAATTGGTGAATGTGTTCTCCTTCTATACATACTGACTAAATGCTTCCATGTTGAACGAGCAGTGGGATAAGAATCAGACTGCTTAGGGACACATGCGTGGAGGAAGCATGCGAGAACCCTCCACCATCTCACACCTGCTGAGGATCTGCTGACAAGGCATGGTTAGGGGGAGTTGGAAGTAACCAATTGGGAAATAATAAGAATTAAAAAATACGAAAAATATTTCCCAATAATTAAAAGTGGTCTCTTAACGATCAAGTCTGCGATTTTTGTAATTGCAAAAAATAAATGTGGCCCCCCATTTTAGTCGGGCTGTGTAGTAGGTTGTTTATATTATATGCACAATCTAAGTAGAGTCATGGTGTTACCATAGTTAGCATGAAACTCAATGGTGGTAGGCTGGGAATTCACAACAAATGTGTGACGTATCCTTTGCTAACGTAGGGAAAGTCCCATTGATAGAGCTGTCAATCAGACCTGAGCTACACGGTGACGTCTAATGAGTCTGCAGAGCGAGCATAACCTCTAAACACAGGAGAACAAGAGAGAAAATATGAACCTAGACACTTCAGAGAAAGTCCAGAGTGGGGATCCGTTTTAGCTTTAGGGCGCCTAAATTCACATTCTTTAGAACCTCGAGGCCTAAATTCACATTCTTTAGAACCTAGAGGCCTAAATTCACATTCTTTAGAACCTAGAGGCCTAAATTCACATTCTTTAGAACCTAGAGGCCTAAATTCACATTCTTTAGAACCTAGAGGCCTAAATTCACATTCTTTAGAACCTAGAGGCCTAAATTCACATTCTTTAGAACCTAGAGGCCTAAATTCACATTATTTAGAACCTAGAGTACTAAATTCACATTCTTTAGAACCTAGAGGCCTAAATTCACATTCTTTAGAACCTAAAATCACGGAAGGCATCTTTAAGTTGTTTTCCTGTACAACTTCACTGGCTCAGGTAAGGAAACCTTCTAACCAAACAACAGTTCTAAGACAATCAAACATCTAAATATGTTGGACTTTTTCCAGACCTTCTGGTGTTGTTTTTTAGTGATTAGATTTTTGGCTACTGACTAAGGAGATTCCTATGGCAGCCCTAGTCTGGTCCAAAGCAGTGTGCTGCATTGGTGACAGATCACCCTGTGGGTGTGTGCTGATCCTCCTGTATTTCTCTCCACAGAGTCTAGTGTTTTGCAGCTGAAGCTGAAGGTGCTGATCCTGGACATCATCCATAACATCAGTGTGGTGAAGCAGCTGTGTGAGGCGGGGGTGAGCAGCCCTGACGCCTGGGCCTGGAGAAAACAGCTCCGCTTCTACCTGAACACTGACAAACATTGCTCCATCCAGATGGTGGACGCTCACTTCAGCTACACATACGAATACCAGGTACAGAAACCTCTGGGGTTAAAGCCACAGTGAATCCCCAGAATATACTTAACCTATTGTTGTCAACACCAACCATAATTGATCACTTACTAGTACCGTATTGGGCCGAATATAAGACAACCTCCTTATTCATCACACATTTTTGGAAAAATACCAGAACCATTTAAAGAACAAATCTTGTTTTTATGAATAAAGTCATTTTTATTTGAAAATAAGGATAATGTTGTTTTAACATTAAACATTTTAGATATAATCATGTTATCAATATATGTTTTTTTTTAATTGTCACATATAAATATCTCTTGGAAGTGGCTGCTGTGAGGATCATAGAAAGCTTTTTTTCTGTCTGTTTAGACTGTCTTTTTGGGTTAGAACATTACATTCTGTGTCACTATATTTCGTGGCAGCTTGAGAGTTGTTTGATGAATGCACTGCATTTACCACCACCATCTTTTAGGCCAGTGGTCCTCAAACCCCTCCATGGAGGGCATAGTGTATGCTGGTTTTTGGTCTTTCCCTTCAATTAGAGCATAATTAGGACCTAGACTGCCAGGTGAGGGGAGATCCTAACCAATTAGTGAGCTACTCCATCAGGCTTGAACAAGGAAAAAGCGAAAACCTGCATACACTAGGCCCTCCATGGAAGGGTTTGAGGACCACTGTTTTAGGCTGCTGCACTGTAAGTTAGTTGTGATTGACGTGTGCTTCAGTCAGGAAGGGAACACTTGTTTTACAAGTTTCTAGCACCTTCTGTGTTTGTAGATGTCTACTGCCATTTGAAGGTATAGACCCTGAATATAAGACAAGGCCATTTTTTCTGATGTATTTCCAGGAAAAGAAAACTGTCTCCCATTTTTGTCAATATCAACCGCTACAGGGAGCAGCTCCAATAGATCCACTAAGTACTTATGTTTGCCACCAGGGGGAGATGTTTCCCTGTATCTCCAACTGATTCACTCAGTACTGATGTTTGCCACTGGGGGAGATATTTCCTTATAACTCCAACTAATTTACTTAGAACTAATGTTTGCCATCGGGGGGAGACATTTCCCTATAGATAAGCACAGCTCTTTAAATGGCTCAATCAGGTCTGCTTCTGTATGTTCTGCAGTCTCTCTGCTTTAACACTCTCCCACTCCTGCCTCTCCACTCCTCACCCGTCCCTTTATCCATCCCTCCTCCCAGGGTAATGCAGCGAAACTGGTCCACACCCCGCTGACCGATAAGTGTTACTTGACCCTGACCCAGGCCATGATGATGGGGCTTGGGGGGAATCCCTACGGCCCGGCGGGCACCGGAAAAACCGAGTCGGTTAAAGCCCTGGGGGGCCTATTCGGACGACAAGTACTTGTCTTCAACTGCGACGAGGTAATGCCCACGCACACGGACACATTCATAAGTAACATACGTGTAGTGTTATTGTGTGTGCTTTAGTATAATCTCCAGGATAAAGTGTATATAAATTGTATCAAGCAAATGTATATGGTGTGTTGCTGGCAGGGTATAGATGTGAAGTCTATGGGACGGATCTTTGTGGGGCTGGTGAAGTGTGGAGCGTGGGGCTGCTTTGACGAGTTCAACCGCTTAGAAGAGGCTGTGCTGTCTGCAGTGTCCATGCAGATACAAGCCATTCAGAACTCCCTGAAAAACCACAGGACAGTCTGTGAGCTGCTGGGCAAGGAGGTGAACACACACACACACAGTTGTGTACAGCCATAGAAATAGAATGGATAGAAAGGCCATTGCACTGCTTGGCATGGTCATTCGATTAGTACACTTAAAAATGGCTGCCGCTCTGACCATTCTGCTACAATGATTTGACTTGGAATGGTCTTTCTATCCATTCCATTTCTATGTGTACATCTCACCTCGTGGGACCAGAACCAAAGAAATCCATGTTACCTAACTATAGCCTTACCTACAATTGGAGCACTTCTTTGGTGTCTCTGTTGCTTTTTATCTCTGTTTTCACCTCCTGTCTCTTTTCCTTCCATCTCTCTCACTTTATTCCTCTCTCTGTCAAACCAGGTGGTGTTAGACCCTAACTCAGGCGTGTTTATAACGTTGAACCCTGCGGGCAAGGGTTACGGAGGGAGACAGAAGCTGCCCGACAACCTGAAGCAGCTGTTCAGGCCGGTGGCCATGTCCCGACCCGACAATGAGCTCATCGCCAAGGTCATCCTCTACTCCGAGGGCTTCAAAGATGGAGAGATATTGGGACGCAAACTGGTCGCCATCTTCAACCTGGCCAGGTCAGTGTTGTCATTCGAAGGTGTGAATGATAGGATGCATTTGTTGAGTCTGTGCCTTTAACCTTTGACCTGTACCCAGGGAGCTCCTGACACCTCAGCAACATTATGACTGGGGTCTGCGTGCGCTGAAGACGGTACTGGGGGGCTGTGGGAGTCTGCTACAGCAGCAGAGGAAGGCAGGGACCAAGAACAAGAGTAAGACTACTCCAGGGCCCATGTTCGAATCCCAAAACCTCCCTAGTAAGCAGACACCTACCAAGCTTTGCCAGCCTGAACATTTGGGCTTCCGTCTCTTTGTCCTTTTGTCATCTTCCACAGTGCCTGTTTGCTCATTCTTTTCCTTCCCCAGATGACATCCCTCCCCCTCTCCTCCCCCTCTCCTCGCTCTCTTTCTGTCTGATTCTCTCTCGTAGTCTTGTTTTCTCGCTCTGCCAGACATGTCCCTGGGGCTGGCTCGGTTTGCCCCCTCTGTAGTGGAGCCAAATGTTTCTGGACCAGGCCTGCTTTTCACTAGGCACCTCTAGAGAGAGCAGGACAAAAGTATTGACGAGCCCAAATCATGACATGGTTTGCAATTAGCACGCTGATAATGCTGCCAATGTAGCTCGTAGCAGCACAGCAGTGCGGAGGAACAATGGCGCTAACTAACTCGACCGCTCTGCTATGTATCCCTCGTCCCCTCGAAGTCAAGGAAAGCGATTTGGTGGTGCAGGCGCTGAGGTTGAACACCATGTCCAAGCTGACGTTCGCAGACAGCAGCAGGTTTGACGCCCTGGTCAGAGACGTGTTCCCCGGGGTGGGCTTTGCCGACGTGGAGGACCAGACCCTAAGCCTCGCCCTGCAGGCCGTCTACGAGGAGGCACATCTTGAACTCATACCCAGCCAGGTGAGGGAATGTGCTGCATTTAACGGCTTTGCTATCCTGGTGAAGAACACAACACGCTACAATAATAAAATGCGAGTGGTTTGCGTAAATGTTAGCGTTAGGGTAGAGGTTAGTTTCGTTTAAGGGTTTTGAGTTAAGGTTAGGTTTATGGTTTCAGTAAGTGCAAGGGTTAGGGATTAGAAGAGTAGGACTTTCAAGGGAAATAATGAGTGGAATCCCCAGAAGGACTGTAGAACATTAAATGTGTGTTTTGGTGGAACAATCCCCATAATTGGTTTAATCTCTGGAGCTGTGTATTCAAAAGGATAGAAGAATAGACTGATGTATAATGACTTGGGTGTACATAAAGTCTTGGGGGATGTGGATGTATTGAGCAGGGCGTGGTAAATGGGTGAAAGGTGATCATGAGTCAGGGGGCCCTCAGTGGAAGAGGGCCTTCGAGAGGGCCCTAGAATTTAAATAGTGTATGATATTGGTGGGGCCCATGCAGGGATTCCTTCATAAATCCCAGAAATCCTGGCTATGCCACCAGCATAGACACCTGGATGGAGTGATGGATGTATTTACCTCTGTTGCTAGATGAAGAAGGCCATGGAACTGTATGAGCAGTTGAGGCAGCGTATGGGAGTGGTGATCGTGGGTCCCAGCGGGGCAGGAAAATCCACTCTCTGGAGGATGCTGCGAGCCGCCATGGGCAGGATGGGCCGAGTGGTGAGTGCACGTCAGAACCATAATAATCCATGATGATCCAGGTTGAGCACTGCGCCATAGTCCAGGGGTTCCCAAACCTCTCCTGGAGGACCACCAGCCAGTTCTTGTGTTTGAAATACCCGCTGGCTTGCACACCTGATTCAACTTGTCTGCTAGTTAACATGTTGTTGATTTTGTGGTTCTGGTGAACCTTGAGGGCTACAGCTAAACTCTGGCATGGCTGGTGGTCCTCCAGGAGAGGTTTGGAAACCACCGCCCTAGTCCTTAACTAGAACTGCCAAAAGCCCATGCCATTGAGTTTGTAATTTTTAATAAATCTGTGATTTTGAAAGTGACCCTCTCCTCCTCCTATACAGACTTTTTGTATTCTAATGTTACATAATGTCACCTTCAACAAATTCTTCGCCTTCATGTAATACATCCTTTTTTAGACCATTTTATATAGGCTGATAACAACACAGCAGGTGTGATAAATGGATGCAGTGATGGCTGGCTGGAGGCTGTGGAGATTGCCCATGCTAATGGGGAGGATTAGTATGCCAATGACGCTAAACAGCTAGTGTGAAAGGCCTGGCGCTTCTAGTGCTAATGATTAATGCTGTTTTAGCATTTTATTTATGATTCCTGTTGGATTTTCTCATAGTAATCATATTATCTTCATATTTATCCATGACTCACCATGTGCCATCGCATGTTTAGGTGAAGCAGTACACAGTGAACCCTAAAGCCATGCCTCGACAACAGCTGCTAGGTCACATCGATATGGACACCAGAGAGTGGGCCGACGGGGTTCTGACAAACAGCGCCAGGCAGGTGGTTAGAGAACCGCCAGGTAAGACACCAGGATACCAACACAGCCAGGGCGCTTTGATCGCGTCCTTTAGCCATGCCCTGGTTCAGTTGTAGGAACGTTATTGAGCCTTATGTTGGTCATCTTGTTTTGGTCCCAGAGGTGAGCTCCTGGATTATTTGCGATGGGGACATAGACCCTGAGTGGATTGAGTCGTTGAACTCCGTGTTGGATGATAACCGTCTGCTGACCATGCCCAGTGGGGAGAGGATCCAGTTTGGACCCAATGTCAACTTTGTCTTCGAGACTCACGACCTCAGCTGTGCCTCGCCGGCCACCATCTCGCGCATGGGCATGATCTTCCTCAGGTACCGCCGGTGTCGGCGAAGGGTATTCTCTCTCCTTTTGTGGGGTTCCTGGCTTCCAAAAGCAATATTTTTTTTAACCAGAATGCCAAAAACAGGACGAGTCACTCTGTTAGCTGCTAACGCAACTTCAATTCAAACTGTTTGTAGATGGGCAATCCACTTATACATTTCACAAAGACATGTAGGAGCTAGGTACTCATTTTGGATATGTAGGAGCTAGGTACTCATTTTGGATATGTAGGAGCTAGGTAGGTACTCATTTTGGATATGTAGGAGCTAGGTACTCATTTTGGATATGTAGGAGCTAGGTACTCATTTTGGATATGTAGGAGCTAGGTAGGTACTCATTTTGGATATGTAGGAGCTAGGTACTCATTTTGGATGTTGACATGCAAAATGGAATGATAGACAGTAATTAGAATACCATTGTGTGAGCTGCCTACTGTAGCTGGTCTGCACTGGCCTGAGTGAGTAGAAAGGAGGAGCTCAGAGGAGGAACAAGAGACCCTGGCTGCATGTAGAACTCACCCAATGTTCTTCTTTGACTTCTCAAACACTTCAGAAGGCTTTTATGCTCTCTGTACTTATTAATTCAACCACTTAGTGAGCAAACTAGCAAGTTAAATCGAATGACTCATTGCCCGCTGGAGATTTATTCAGTTGATATTTTCAAAGAGATATCACACAAGGGTTCTGGCAAACGACGCAAGCTTCTAATAAAACAATTATGTGACAGATTAGATGATAAACTATCTGCTTGATATCCTAACACATAGCACAAGCCGACTCCATATAAAAACTTTAAAGCAACTACAAATGATCATATTTATAAAGGCAAGTTTTTATTTTAAATTTTACAAGCAAGTCTATTAAGGACAAATTCTTATTTACTACAATGGCCTGGCAAACTAAAAGGCTACATTAGTGTTGGTGGAATTATTAACCATTCTGTGGCTATTCCAGAATTGTATATACAGATGTGGCTGAAAGTATTGATACACTTGCATTCTTTTCAAATAATGCACCCTGAAAAGTAATCAAATTAAAATATATTTTTTCATCCATAAATGCATGTCTTTGGCTTGCATTGTTTGTTTGTCTATTTATTTGCTTGGGACAGTGCACATTAATCAACAATCTTACACTTCTGTACAGACTGTAAATGAGCCAGATTATAGCATAGATGCTAATTTCCATCTGTAGTCCCAAACCTAACCTGCATGTTTTTGATGGTGGGGGAAACCGGAGAACCCGGAGGAAACCCACACAGACACGGGGAGAACATGCAAACTCCACACAGAAAGGCCTGGGATGACCGGGGTTTGAACCGAGAACCTTCTTGCTGTGAGGCCACAGTGCTAGCCATTAGGCCACCATGCCTGCACAAACATGCTGTGAAAAGAACTGAATTCTTGCTTATTTTATAAAGACATTCTAATACCTGATACCCATAAAATTTGTATCATAAAATAACTCACCTATTTGAATTACGTAGTATCAAAGGTGTCTTTAATCACTCATTCATCCAGTTTAAATGGAGAGAAGTAGTCACTCTGCTCTACACTAACCTTTTCCACTGGTGGCAGTTGCGCTAATTATTAGTTTAGATACTATGATAAAAACATGATTTGGTCGCACAAACAATTCGCTGCACATTTCCTGTTTCTGTAGTGAACCTGTATTGCATACACAGAACTATGCTTTAATTCCAAGCTCTCATTTAAACCCAATGCCGTCTTGTGTTTATTCATTCATTTAGAAAGATTATTGCAACAGAAAAGGAAACACACTTACTAGGAAGGGCAAAATGTATTTTTTACAGATTTCAAAGTACCATAGTTGCTAAATCCTCTAGAAAGCACAGATGGGCTGACATGACTAATTTCTTTCGTACTCATTTTGGAATTTGGTGTCACCGCCCTAGTGTTGCCATCAGCTCGAATGCCCCTTCTCAGCAATCCGGGGTCATACGATCCAATGCACCCTACCTCTGATATTAACCTTAATCTCATCACTCTTCATCACCAATCCTACCGAAGCACTCAGCCCTTTCAAAATTTTCAGATTGAAATTTGTTGTTTTTAGGTTGGTCTCATATGAAATGCACTGTTTTGCAAATACCTTTATTTATTTGCACTACCAAAGCACTATCCTGTTTCCTCTCTAGGTCTCTTCCTGTGTCTTCCTCTTTCTCTCATTATTCCCTGTAAAGAAACATTTTAAATGTGGACATGAGTGAGGGCTTACAGTGTGTGTGTCTTTTACCTCAATTCTTTAATTATTATATTAAATACATAAATACATACAATATATTAGCTACTAGTTGTGGAAAAGTGTGATAATATATATTTTAGCAACTTTTTGCTATTTAAAAAGTTTATTTTGCAGTACAGTAGGTAACTAGAGCTCTTTTATGTATTAATCATTCTGGCTAAGTAGCTACTGACTGACTTTATAGATACTGAACAAAAATATAAAAGCAACACTTTTTTTATTTGCCCCCATTTATCACGAGCTGAACTCAAATGTCTAAGACTTTTTCTATGTACAAAAAAGGTGTATTTCTCTCAATTATTGTTCCCTAATCTGTCTAAGTCTGTGTTAGTGAGCACTTCTCCTTTGCTGAGATAACCCATCCAACTCACAGGTGTAGGATATCAAGATGCTGATTAGACAGCATGATTATTGTACAGGTGTGCATTAGGCTGGCCACACTAAAGGCCACTCTAAACAGCACTAAAAATGCCACAGATGTCACAAGTTTTGAGGGAGTGAGCTAACAACACCCACGCAGTGATGTAAAGCCACAACATGTAAATTTAGCACCACGGCCAGCTCCGCAGCCTACTGAATTGTTTGTGCTTCCTTAGGCTGTGGAGCTGGCCGCTGGCATTGTGCTGTGTGATGAAACTACACTTTTTAAAAACGTGTTGCATTTATATTTTTGTTCAGTGTAGATAGATAGCTACTGAAGAGGTAGATAAGATAGCTAGAAACCTGACTGAAATATCAGCAACTATTTTCTTAACCATTTTGACCACTCAGTATCCAAGTCAGTTTTGCAGGAGTCTTATCTTTTTCTAGAACATGCGCAGAAGTTGGCTAATATATTAGCTAATATAGAAGTTTTCAAAAGTTATTTGCCAGCACCTGTGGTCTGTTAGATGTAACATCAGTCTGGAGCATGCACTGTTTGCTGTTGAACAGACTAGTAAATGAATGCAATGTTGAGGGGGAAATTCAGCTTTCGCAGGAGAGAAATACATTTTTGATTCCACACGTTTGAAAATAGGCTAGCGCGTTTGGAATTTAGATCAACAATATTTTAATTTTCAGTGTTGAAATATGCTTGGAATGCTTGGAATGCAATAAATGAGTAAACAACAATGAACTAAATTAATCTGTGATTAAATGGTATTTCACAAATAAACAGGTGCTTTAATGGCATTTTCGCGTGTTTACCCTCCACTACAGTGGCTGGGTGGAATGTAGGTTTAACCCGCTGCCATCCATATAGAACAAACACAGCTATACCCAAATCAATGTACTCACTCAAATTAATGAGATGGATTGGCCTGACGCTGTGAAGGTTGCACACAGCACACTTTGATAATGCCAGTGAAGACTGAAGACCAGACAACATGATGTGTTGAACGCTCAGGCCAGTCTGGCAAGTTAAACATGTATTATTAGAATTCACATTACTGTTTGAACACATGCTGAAAGTAAATCATAATGCCCATGAATTAACGTGACTACAACATTTTTTGAATTGATACATTTGTGACGCAATGCCATTTCAAAGAGTCGCAAATGCAATTATTTTGGTTGCAGATCCGAGCCCTAATGTTTATCACACTGAACATGGAAAAGAGAAGGAAAACCAGAAGTTGTCTGGGTTGGTTAGAATGACCATCTCTAAAGAGCTTGATTTTTCTGTGAGATCTGTTGCCAATATTATTAGTGACTGTAACAAACATCCTGGACATGGTCGCAAGAGGAAAATTTATCAAAGAATGACCAGAAGGATTGTTGGAATGGTGGAGAAAGAACCAAGGAAAAGTTCAAAACAGATCCAAGATGACAGTCAAGCTCAAGGTGTAAAAAAGGTGTAAAGTTGCACCCTCCAGCTTGTTGGTAAATTACAGAACTCTACAGGGGGGAAAGTGAGGCTTTCAAAGAACAGATCACCTTCCCTACAGAGGAGTCTCAGTGATGTTTTGGGGATGCTTTGCTGCATCTCGCAATGGGTACCTTGAATCTGTGCAGGGCACAACAAACTCAGAAGACTATCAAGGCATTTTTTACTCAACTCAACTTCATTTATAGAGCACTTTCAACACCACAAGTGGAACCAGTGCTGTACAGGAAAAATATTAAATAAAAAAATCAACACAAACATATGACATACACAGCTTACAAAGCATTTTCAAAAGCTATTTTTTTTATTTTGGAGCAAAATGTACAGCCCAGTGTCCAAAAGCTGTGTCTCAGTCGCAGGTCATGGTTCCTCCAGGAGAATAATGTCTCAAAATGTTAAAAAGCACCCAAGAATGGCAGAGAAGAAAAAATAGACCTATGAGTCCTGATCTAAATCACATCGAACTGCTGAAACTCACAGTTGGGAAAAGGCACTCTTAAACCCTGAGAGAACTGGAACAGTTTGCTTAAGACCAATAATTTTGGCAACGTCTGTAAGTATATCATACAAGCATATTGGACAGCCTTTGATATAGGTATAGCCTGAAAAGATATTTGGCAGTGGCAAAGGCAAAGCAGCTGATTTACACTATTGTTGCCTACCTTATTTCACACGTACAGGAGTTTTTTTTCATTTTCTGCTGTGTTTCTTGTGAGCTTTAATAAAATGTAGCTTTAGTGAACTCTCCAAACTATATAATGTCAAAATACATTTTAAGCTGCTTACAAAATCAACATTTCAAATGGCATTCTAAGTCTCCGGACCCATTAAAGAAATGGTTTAAATAGAAAAGGGCAGTCCATAAAGGCAGACCCAAGCAGGCTGAATGTTTCTGTATGTAGAAGTGGAGTGCCGTTTACTTTGAAAGGTGTGGGTTCACAAAATACTTAAGAGACGTGTGACAATAACATGAACACTTATGTCAGGAGAAAATAATAAAAAATGTAGTAATGTGTAATTATGCTTGAGTCCCTTGACCAATCTGCTTTTTATCAAGAGTGCCAATGCTTTTAGAGGTGGAGGTTATTTGTTTCATAAGTAGATATTTAGAAAATCAAATTTCTGCTCAGGCCTTGCTTTGTTGCAGCAAATCCTAGCAGGCTCGAGATGGGTGAAGATGAAGATACGTCCTCTGACGCACATCTCATTCAGCCATTCATCGTTGTTTGATAAATTAGAAAGCAGCCTAACGCAGCAATTATAAAGGACATTTTTTGGGGCCTGCCTTTCACTCAAGGTCTTGTCTTCCTCCAAAACATGGTAGAATGGAAGTATCTTGGTACATCTTCACACTTAAATTATTATACATTTTAATTCTAACCAGGTCTTCTTTTTTTGTGTGCACTTTATCTGTTTGTTTTTGCTTACTAGGTTATGTTAACACGTTTTAAGTTCAAGGGAAGCGCATCAAATAATGTTTAAATAACGTTTGTACACAATGACGAGTTAGGTGCGGAGTCTGAGGAATGGGCCAGACATTTTTTTTAAACGATATTGTCTGATTCACTCGTGTAGATTTCTAGACAACACTTAACTGTTAGAATTATGTCGGATGGATGACCTTTTGGACCCATTGCATTGTAATGGGATGCGGGGGGGTTTCCTACGGCAGTGCTGTACCTTGAGACCATACGTTCTAAGAAATTTCAGAAATTTGGAGCCTTTTTAAAAATACATTATTTTGATCTTAAGTATTTAAAAAGTGTGTACTGTATTAGTATGTATGTGTGTGCCGAGTCATTATGTATCATTGGTTCAGATCCTTGTCTTCTCTCTGTAGTGATGAAGACACAGATGTGAGTGCGCTGGTGAAGTCTTGGCTGAAGGGGCAGCCTGAAGAGTGTCGTAGTAATCTGGAGAACTGGCTGGGAGACTTCTTCCATAGAGCCCTGGACTGGGTGCTCAAACAGGTCAACCATCTTTACTGCCCTCTACTGGTCATAGTATATACAATCAATTGCCCTTTTTCTGCAGTTTTACTTATACTCCAAAGTAGCCCATTGTGTGGAACATGAGATGTGATCTGAAACAGCAGCCTAAGTTTGTTGCATTGGATCTCTTGTGTCTTTAACATTAACGTTCTCTTCCACTGGCTCTGTTTTTCTGGGTCTCTCAGAATGACCTGGTGGTGGACACCAGTCTGGTGGGGACGGTGTTGAACGGGCTGTCTCACCTGGGCAGGGTCACAGAACGTGCTGAGTTTGTGGTCAGTCTCATCAGGGGGCTCGGGGGGAACCTCCACCTCAAATCACGGCAGGATTTTGCCAAGGAGGTGAGATTCCATCATCATCTTAGCCCTAGATCATCCATTCACCATCCCTCTACACATCATCCACCAATCAGTTTGTTCATCTGAGAGCCTGTGTGTGTCTGTGTCTGTGTGTGTCTGTGTCTGTGTCTGTGTCTGTCTGTGTCTGTGTGTGTGCATGTGTAGGTGCTGGGCTGGGCTAGAGAGACTCCCCCTGACCCCAAGAAGCCTCTGGACACCTACTATGACTCTGCGTCTGGCCGGCTGTGTGCGTACACGCTGGAGCGCCCCGACAACCTCAGCATAGAGGAGCTCACACACGCTCACACACTCCCCGTCATCCAGACACCCAACATGCAGAGAGGACTTCACTGCTTCTCCCACTGGCTGTCCGCCCAGCACCAGCAACCCTTCATACTGGTGGGGCCTGAGGGATGCGGCAAGGGGTAAACACACACCTACACACACACCACCAACCTCTGAGGTTAGGGCGTTTGACTGGTGTCCCAATGGCCGTTGGTTCAAACTGCCAAATTGAAAGCTCTGTCATTGCTCCTTCCCTTTGGTTATAACGTGAACATTTAAAAAACATTATTCTTTCTACTAGCTTTATGGGGAAATAGGATAGCCTCAAAACATTAATTTAACAGGACTGAGAGTTAGGAATGACCAACGTTTTTTAAATGACTATTGTCTTTATTTAAAAACAAACGTTGATAATGCTGCTACAGTATAACTGACTTTTACAGTATGCGGCCTCACAAAATGTCTCTGACTTTGGTAGGAAGGACAAGGTTTCAAAAACATAGGGAAGAGTATATGATTTGTGTGACATCCGCTGGCTGCCATAACGTCTATTCTACAATTTTCCAACAGATTTCTCGATTTCTGTGGCTGAGCAGTAATGCAGAGGTGCTGTTTTAAGGAGGACATAATGTGAAAGGATTATACTTATCAGTATTTTGCCAGGGATTTATGATATGTGCTGGACAATAAACATGATGTAGAAATGCACAGGTGTTCTCCCAATAGATATTCCTTTCCACACTAGGATGGAGATTGTTTAAAATAAATAAAAAATGTTTTGTTTTCCTTGATAATCAATTTCCTTTAATGTATTTTTTAAGTCTCCAACTTTCGATATGCCTATTGTACACACGTTTGACTGTGTGGTTTCATATTGTTGGTTCAGGTACAGTAATAGTGCAATTGGAAATGATACATTGATATTGGGGATTTGTTCACATGAGGATGAGGGGTTAGTTTATTTTTTTCTTTATTATTTCGTTCTTTCTATACACATTCTTATTTAGAAACACATTTATTTTATCAGTTCTAGGGCTCAGTCTTTTTCCAGATACCTGGACTGGACAGCCTTGACAAAGATACGCTCACAAATGCAGAGGTTCCAATCTAGAACTATGAAGGTGCAAAATATTTTTTCTTTTGACACAAAAGTTAAATAATAAAACATGAAGACATTTGTTTGTTACATACACTGGGAGCCAAAAGTTTGGAATCACCAAGAACTGTTTTTGATAGAAATTGATACCTTCATTCATCAAGGTGGCATTACATTGATTCAAATACAAATCAAAGATATTACCAATGTTGCAAATGTCTGTTATTTTTGGAAATTACTGATTTATAATTAAATATTCACATACAATGGCAAAGTCCACTTTTTCAGAAGTTATTATTTCAGTGTCCTAATAAGGAAATCTTTTAGCTCATCTTTAATTAATAATGTTTTGAAAATGATTTCCTGTCAATGTAATTTCACCTTGGTGAATAAAGGTATCAAATTCTATCAAAACACATTCCTGGATTACTCCAAACATTTGGCTCCAGTGCAAGTATTCACCCTCCTTGCTCTGAAACCCCTAAATAAGCTCTGATGCCACTGGGCACAGAGCGTTGTAAAGAAGTCTAGTCAACCTCTTTACAACCAAAGTCTTCTCAACATCTTGTGCCCAGTGGGTAGGCTGGGTTTCATGGACGTGTGGCGAGGAGAAAACACTGCTCATCACCCTGGGAACATAATTTCCATGGTGAATCATGGTGGTGGGGGAAGAATCGTGTTGTGGGGATGCTTTTCATCGGCAGGGACTGGGAAACTGATCGAGTTTGGGGGCATAATGGATGGAGTCAAATACAGGGCAATTATAAAGGAAAATCTGTTTCAGTCTAAAAGTCACCTGAGACTGGCTCTTGAGGTTCACCTTCCAGCAGGATAATGACCCTAAACACACAGCTAAAGGTACACTGTAGTGGTTTAAAACCAATTATCTGGATGTCTTAGAATGGTCCAGTCAAAGCCCAGACCTCAATCTGATTGAATCTGGAAGGACTTGAAAATTGCTGTTTACCAACCGTCCCCATCCAACCTGACAGATCTTGAGCAATAATGCCAGAAAGAATGGTCTAAAATAGCAGGATCCAGATTTTAGAGGTGCAAAACTGGTAGAGATTTAACCCAAAATACTCACAGCTTTTACTGCAACCAAATGTGGTTCTACCAGTTATTGACTCATGGGAGTGAACAATTATGTAACCAACAAATGTCAATTTTTTATTGAACTTTTGTGTCACAATAAAACATTCTTCGCACCTTCAAAATGTTCGGTATGTTGTGTATAACAAATGGTAAAAATCCATTCAATGCTATTTCATTCCAGGTGGTCACACTACAAAATGAAATATCCAAGGGGGTTGAATATTTATGCAAGGCACAGTAAGATGTAGCTTTCTACTGATTGTAAAATCACACAGTCTGTAAAATAATCCCAACCCCTAAGGGTCCATCTAGGGTGGTTTTTGAAATATAACCATTAACTCTACACCTATCCCTCATTCAACTTTAACCTTAATTTTACCCTAAATCTTCCTACGCTTTACCCCTAAGATTGAAATAACGTTTTTCCTCATGTGGACTCTAAATCTCCACACTATCATTGGGCACATTAGTAGTCCTCACTGAAATAATAAAACAGGAATAGCTACATCCTGGATGTGTAAAACACAACGAACACACACACTTCTCAGTACTGGATGTGTTATGCACACACCCTATAGGATGCATACACTCATTAGATCATCTACACACTACTTAGTATTCCATGACTAATGGACAACAGTTGATGCTTATGACACACATTTAGGTCTTCAGGCGTGTGTAATTTAAGTTGTGACCTTTCTTAGAATAGCATAGAGGACTCGGGCAAAGCCAGGAGGGGATAGACTTGTTGAGTCTACAGTCATTACTGCCCTCCCTGTGGCATCTGTGGGGGGGGGTTCTGATTGACTTTTACACTCCATCTAACCCCTCCCCCCTCGTGACACACACACACATGCCTCGTCTCGCTAAAAGGTCAGGACGCCACAGAGACACTTGTGTCATCCCTGTCTGATGAAAGAACATCTAATTAATTTCCGCTGCTACCGTCAGACACAAACACGCACACAGCAACAACAAAAAAATGTACACGCGCATACACCAATTATCTTCCCTCAGTTTGCGGCCTCACAAAATGTCTCCCCCTGCCCTGAGCTCTGTTCTCACAAACCCAGTTAAACCCACCCCTGCGGCCTCAACTATATTCAACACAGAGTTAAAATCTCCCCTCTCTCATCCAGACGCTGACCTCATGTCCTCCCTACAGTATGTTCAATCTGCAGGACTTCTAATCTGGCCTTTTGTTTCTGACCTTCATTCACAAGTGTGTGTTTCCTCCAGCATGCTGCTGCGCTATGCATTCACGCGGATGCGCTCCACCCAGGTGGCGGTGGTCCACTGCAGCGCCCAGACGTCCTCCCGTCACGTCCTCCAGAAGCTCAGTCAGACCTGCCTGCTGCTCAGCTCTAACACAGGCCGGGCCTATAGACCCAAGGACTGTGAGAACCTGGTTTTGTACCTCAAAGACATCAACCTTCCCAAGCCTGACAAGTGGGGCACCAGCAACCTCATAGCTTTCCTACAGCAGGTAACACTATGATACCAGTTATACAACCTCATAGCTTTCCTACAGCAGGTAACACTAT
>JACXGM010008186.1:0-19841 GCA_016801145.1 Umbra pygmaea
ATAATAGTTCTACATTTCTTTGGTGAAATGGTTGGATGTGATTCCTCTTGGTGAAAAAGGTTATGCCCTGACTGAGTACATACACCGCTTGCAAATCCCGAAACAAGCAGGAGCGCAGGTTCAACAGTGCGCACACACGCACACGAACCACAGTGGAGTGATGTATAGGTTTCTACAGGTGGCTCTGTCTTGGGTAAGCAAGGTGGGGTGGGGGGACTGCTATACACACCAGAGCAGGCCTGCAACATAATTATGGCATGCAGGGTTCTCCGCGATATTGCGCTGGAGAATGGGGCCATTCAATGAAGATCAGTGGCCACAACAGCCACCATTGTGGGCTCTACGAAGGAGACAGTATCTTATTCTGAGCTTCTTTTATAGTAAGTGCTATATTGGGTAAGAAAGCTACTTAAAAAATACAAAGTGGAATATTTAGTGAAAATAATTCATTTATTTGAAATACACTTCAGGTTCTCGTTAATCGCTTTCAATGACCAGTAACCTCAGTCAACACCGCATTTTCCTTTAACAATCGACGCCTGATTTTAAGCTTCCAAATAAAACAAATAAGCGGTTGGCCTGCACCTGAGACCTGAGCGTCTTTATTTTTTCTCAGTGAAAATCATTTTCTTTGCCGGATTTCACTCATCCATGTCGTAAATTCTAAGGGCGAGGCCTCTAAACCGTGCATAAATGTGGGTGTGTTATTTAAATTACGATAGTTTTCAACCGTCTGATTTATCAACACCCGTTCATTCGTACGCTGGAATTGGAGTGATACGAATGTTTTGTAAATCACACGTGAGTCTCGTCGTAAGATGATTTCTGCGCTCAGATCTACACTGGTTTCTATGCACGTTTGATAAATGAGGGCCAGTGTCTCTAGGCCACTTATTATTCCATATAGTCCCTCGAGGGCACGCGCCTTATCAGCCTGCGGAGGTATGTAGACTGCTGTGATTATAGAGGAAGTAAACTCCCGGGGAAGATAGAAGAGACGTATGTTTACAGTTAGTAGCTCCAGGTCCGGTGAGCAGTGTGTTGAAATAACTGCGGCATCCGAACCCCAACGAGAGTTAATCATAATGCAAACCCCTCCGCCTCTTTGTTTACCTGATTCCGAGGTTCTGTCCTGCCGGAAGATGGATAAACCATAGCCGTGTCCGGGATGGTGGAATCCAGCCACGTCTCTGTAAAAGCTAGCACGCAGCAGTTGGCAATGTCCCGCTGGAAGATAATCCGAGCATGAAGTTCGTCCATTTTATTGTCAAGTGATTGAACATTTGCAAGTAAAATGCTCGGTAACGGTGGATTACAGTATCTCGTCCGTGATCTGCATAGAATACCCGCTCGTTTTCCTCTCTTCTTTTTCCTTCATCGCCTGCGTATGAGTAAACAAGTAGACGGCGGGATATTCCAGTTGCAGAAATCGCTCCGGTAAGTGGAAAAAAAGTCTGTATCCAGTGAATTACGTATATCCAAAAGTGCTAGTCGATCATACTGTATGAGCGACAGTGCAGAACGTGCAGAAAAAAAAAAAAAACAGTAATAAGCCAAAACCTGCATAGAGTGAGCAGAGCCATTGTCCATGCGACCATCCTCTACGGCGCACAGTGTACAATCACATCGGTGTATCTGATATAGGCGTGCCAGAGGCGTGTTAAACAGATGACGACACGACATAAGTCATTAGTAAACATTGTAAGATCGATATGGATCTACACCAGTTGTTGTAAACTGCTTTGGCCGCTACAATGAACGAGTTAGACTTGGCTTTTTGTCTAAAAGTGGAACAGAAGACGGCGCTCGAATCGTTACTTTTTAAGAAGGACTTTTTGCTGTTTTGCAGACCAGATACGGCAAGGGTTTAATCTACCAGTTAGCTTCCTCATAGGGTTAGTGAAAACCCACTGGTGTTTGGTCGTAGTGTTATCCAATTGCGTACAGTGAGATTTTCAAATGCACGCTTGGTGCCGCCCCTCGAGTTGAGTAATTTACATTACTCGATCCCAGACCCTTAATCGTTCAGGATTTGGGTCTGGATTTTTCCAGGCTATTGTGACAGTATAATTTTGCATTCAAAATTATATTCTAATGATCACGGTTAAGGTTAGCATGAGGAACCAAAATCTGCGTTCCATTTCGGTCCGATTCCTAAGGTTTGAATAGGAATCGGTTCCATAGTGAAATCGGGTTTCGGTACACAACTCTAGTTATATTCCCTTTACCTCACTGTAATGGGGAGAGACACAGGGAATTGACAAAGACTACGTGTTCAGGGCCCTAAAACCAGTAGTGTGCAGGGAGGAGGCAAGGGAGAAATCAACAGAAAACAAACCACTGTGTGGTGGAGATGGCTCTGTGCATGTAGCGGCCTCCTGGTGGCGGTTTGGGGAAGGGGCTCTGGTGGTCAACGTCTTGGTGGCCAATCATCCCTTATTCCCCATGTTGACTGGCAGAGTTGGGTAAAGTAACTTCTAAAAGTATTCAGATTCCAGTAATCAGAAAATGTTTAACAATCATAAAAGTAATCTACCCAACCCTGTTGACTGGATCCCTCCTCGTTTCTGGCATTGCCGAGCCTTGGTGAGAGTAGCAGGGCTTGGGGTGCCCCTTATTCTCCCTTCTGGAGAATCCTCTTCCTCTCTAACTCCAGAACCTTCTCCCAGTGCATGTCCTCTGCTGTCTTTTTTCCTATATCTATTCCCTGCCTGCTCACCTGGAGCCTCTTTATATCACCCCTGATGAGGCTCAGATGGAAGGCAGGTGTGCAGGGGTGGGGCTGGACATACTGACTGGCCCTGGAAGCTTCCTTAAAGGCAATGGTTTGACACTAATATAGCAGGCACAGGTGTGTTCACATCACACTCATACACTCTAGCTGGAAAAAATGTATGATTATCTTAGAAATCATATCACATCTTTTAATATCAATACACTACAGCGCGAAAAGTTTTATAAAACTAGTACTTTAGTAGTTACAAACACTCAACTCTCTCTTTGTCACTCAAAGTCCAGTAGCTGGGTTCCACACATCCTACATGAGCTTGGATCCACTAGCTGGATCCAGTATTTGAATGGAATATCACCAGAGCAAACAGCTTATTTATAGATGCTGTATAGATAGAACCGTGAGACCAACGTCTTGGAAGGGAATAGGTTGTATTGAAATGCTAAAACTGGGCTTCAACTGGTTATTTTCAGATTCTCCGTCAGTAGGTCCAATATATGTTATTGTTTCCCTGCAGGGCTCAGAGTAGTAAAGGGGAAAACTATCATACATTCTAAATTCTACTATATTCTAGGTCATAGGTAGGTAGGTCAAAATACTTAATGTCATGTTGACAAATGACGGACTGTCAATAGGCTTTTTATATTGTTGAGATTTGTCTTTGCTCATTATGCAAAGAGAATTACCTAACAGATTAGTCCTTTATCTCAGTCATCATACACTTTGTGATGTTCCATAAACAGAAAACAATTGAGGACTGCTCAAGGCCACCTATCCTCTAGTTTGAAAAGACAGGAGGCTTTCGTGCCAGGAGATGTGATTTCCTCAGATGTGCTTGTAAACAGTTGCACATTTCCTTTGTGTAACCACATCTAGGTACAAAGTCTTGACTGGCAGATATTCATTTTATTTAAGATGTTCAATTTCCTTTTAAACTCAAATTAGCCCAGTTGCAAAATGACCCATCCTTACACTAGCATTTTTAATAATTTGATAACCACCTGATACTGAGAAACACTTTGTTTTAGCCTGGGGCTAAACCACTGTGGATAAAAAGCAACTGCCTAGTCTAGCCGCAGCCGTAAAACACTCTGTGTCCCTGACAGCGTTATCTCCATCCTGTTCAGTTCACACCACTACCCCACATCATCAGCCATACACACTTTACCCCTTCCTCTTCTCAACACGCTAAGCAAACTCTCCCAGTCCTCGTCTGTCCCTGTTGTAAATCTTCCCGTATTTTCCTCCTTCCTCTGGTACTCCAGCTCTCTCTCTTCCTTCCTGACAGTGTCTGATGAGGTTCAGATTACACACTTAACAAGAACCATCTATCCCTTTGTTTTCCTCCCCCTCTCCCTCACTCCATCCTTTCACTCTTCATCTTTTGCTTTGTCGGTCTCAATCGTCTGCTGCTCTGGTTCGTCTGTTTCCGACTTCCACAGCTGATAGAAACAGATTTTTTCATTTCATCACCAGTTCTACCCTTTGTCCGCAGGTCTTTCTCTCTCTCTTTCCATACAAGGCATCTCTTTGCAAAGCAAGGGGACAACAGAAATTGCCTGTGGTTTTAATGGATGTGTCTGTAATGTGTCTGTTTCCGTGTTTTACCTTTTGCCTGACATCCTGTCAATAACATTTGCAAGCAATCTACCGCAGACAGTTGCTTGGTGTCTTGTACTGTATGACTGACAGACATTCTAGAAAGTTCAAAGGGCCAAAAACAACTCTAGCTCTGATATAGAGACAAGATTCACAGGGGATAAACCAATTTTTATATAGATTTTAGTAATTTAGCAGACCTGTCATTCAAAGTAATTTATAGTAGTTAGACAGTATTATGTTCAGGGGAAATTAAGTCAAATCGTACATCTGTGCTTTCCTGAGCTGATTCAAACCACAGGGTCCTTGTGACCTAGTCGGAGCAATGGTGGCTTTTTAGCAGGGCTACAGGTCAGGGAATTCATGTGGAGGGTGCTGTAGTATCAGAAATTGTATCTGCAGTAGTAGTGGAATGATTGTATTTAACAATATTATTCTTCAGAAAACTATTTTGGATTATACAAAAGCACAATTTGAACGGTTGCCTTTCTATTGGACAACATCCACTTCTGTAATTTAAGAAATGCTTCGTGCTCCCTTTTATCGGCATCACAAAGAAATGCATCTAATATTTTTAATAATTAATGACATGTGGACAGGGAGAAAGTGGGAATCTGGCAGAGTGTTGGGATCTGCCAGTGTCCCTCATGGTCCATTTGTAACAGCCAGAGCCAGAGAGGGGCCTTCTTTGACAACAAGAGCCCAAATGGTACTGTTGGACACGCAAATTAAAGCTCATTTTCACTCAGGGAATAACTGTCAATAATGTCTGTGTAAATGTATGTGTGTGTGTGTGTGTTTGTGTGTTGAGGGGTCACTGACTGTCAGGGAGAGTGATGAAATAGATGCTGACAGAGGTGTGAGGATGAGTGAAGAAGCTGGCGGTTATAATCCAGTTAGTGAGCATCGGGGCACAAGAGGGACGATGTTTCAACACTAATCAGCCATCAAATAAAGACCCATGACCTCCAGAAAAGGGCCCAAGGGGACATGCAGACAGACACACACTTCTATCACACACACACTACACAAAAATCTAAAGCACATTTGGATTACACTCTCTCACATCACCACAGACGTATTACCACATACCGTAAATCATGCTCATACTGAACAACACTTGGGATGGGAGAAAAAAACTGTTAATGCAATGTATCGCAATACTCTTTTTGTCAATATTATTATTGATTCTTAAACCTAAAAATATAGATTTCTTTGTATATTTTTTAGTAAGCAAAGCGGTCAAAAATCCCCAGAAAATGCTAATAAACAACAACAACAAAGAATGCCACTGGAGGTAATTTAAAGTCATTTCCAACTCGTGCTGGTGCAAAAGATGAGGTCCGCTGTGACGTCTGAGTTTATAATTTTATTCATAAACACATTTAAAATACACCTACAAAAAGGGATTGTCCCCGCAGAAAATTCTAATATGATCAGACTACATCAATGTCCAAACTACCCACAGCAACAGTTAAAAAAATATGTGGCTTCCCAAATCCTAATTCCAACTGCTAGCTCACCTGTGATTCCCAGAGCCCTTGAGAGAGAGTTGTGTCATCTCTGTTCCCTTCATCTGGAATTTTTTTTTACAGCAATGCTGGACCATGGAGACCCCCAGTAGTTCCAAACAATGTGAGCTGCTACCCGTATCACTTACTGAAGTAATAACTTTAAAATCTGAATTACTTTTGAAACCTGTATTATAGTAATATTTTAGATGATGTTATAGAGCGCTTTAGCATAATTCTACTTTAACAAGTTTATCAAATTAACTAATTTAATACAGAGATTTAATGTGTCAATTTACAGAACTTTAAACAGGTTTCATATTATAGATCATACTCGAAATTGCCGTTGTTACCGCTGCTCTCATATAATTCAATGCATTGAGATTACCTGGAACTATATGGAGACCACTGGGTGAGCATCCGGTTTGGCAAATTGATGCAAATGAGGAAGTGCGTTAAACCTGCATTCTATCTGACTTCCAGATGGGGGCGATACGTCTGGTTTCAAAAAAGAGCTTGGTTTCTGTAATAGGCGATACGCAACTCTTTCTCAAGGACTCTGGTGATTCCCCCTCTTCTAACCCCGGTAAATGCAGTAATAGGCGTTTTTCACAGCAAACATTCTATTGTTGAAGATGGGTAAACTGATTTCCGGTCTGTAGTAATAGTGTCGACAATGGACGTTGAAAAATTTTATTTAATGTTGCCAAACCTAGGAAGGACTACAAGTTGAGGTTTATGATTACCGGTAGTCTTTGTTCACATAGTCTGTAATGCATCTACAGATTGACTATCAAATCGTGTTACCACAATTTCTACCATCATATATAAAATGTGTCACTATCATTATCAGCTGAATGAAAATATAGCATTTACCGGGAGGAGTTGGGTAGCTGTTTTCAGCAGCTGCTTAAGTTATATTATCATTGGCTGTAGTGCAGAAGCAAAGCAGCCTGGAGATGCATGTCTCTGACACTGACCCCACGCCAAGTCTGACACTGACCCCACGCCAAGTCCTTCTTTCAAAATACAGTCCTGTGTCGGTAATTGGAAATTAAAACATTCCAGTTTTTAAGCGCTTAATTAACGTTACAGGAGGAAACAGAAGTCATCACAGCAATGTAGACCTGCACTTTATTTTCAAAGCAAACTGGGCCAAAGGAAAAGGCCCTTGTGTACCTCTGTTTTTGAGTTTGTATTTTTCTGAGGATGTGCTTGTGGGCTATTGGATTTGAAGAGCAGCATGGTTTCTTTAAGCAGGCTTTCCTTTAACTGGAGGGAGGCAGTCAGTACAGGGCGAGGTGTTGTGTGCCAACCTTAGAAATATAATGAGCAATTATGTTGGGGTGCTAACAGTGTGGAAGTGGAGGTTTTCTGAAGTGTAAGGCCTCCCTCTGTAAATCACTGGACCCTGACTTAACGTACCTGACGACGGACGCCCCCCTGCCCCACATCTCCACCACAGCCTTTTAATGTTTCGCTCAGAATACAAGACAACCTTGCTGGAGTTTATTCTCACTAGAGCACATTGAACAATGTCTATAAAGCACACTCAGTCTAACAAGTAGTCCCTCACAGCTAGCTAATCTTGTGTGAGTTGTGTTACATTTGTAAAAAATATGTTTTCATACCAACTACAGAATCCAGTCAGTTGCACCTTACTGAGATTGCCCAGGGAAGTCACCATAATACAGCAAAATCCAGAAGAGTCACATCAAGTCTTTTCATAATGAACTGTTCATATTGCATGTGCCAGCCAAATGTTAAAAACTGAGATAGAAATATGCAGGAATACTGTTGTCTTAAAACTTTCATTTGACACCAGGGGGCGATATAAGGTGACATGCAGTGCCATCCTTCAGGCAATCTGAATACATGAATGATTAAAGAGCAGCTGCCAGCTAATTAAAAGTAGAACAAAAACTACAACAGCACACAAGGGCTGCTCATGCTAATGACAAAGCAACAAAGGGCCTTGCCACAGGGCTCTTCTCTACCGCCTGCAGGGAATACATCACTTATTTTACATTGCTAACAATAACCAAGGATCACAAGGTACTGTAGGTAGCTAGCTGCCTTCGGGCGACGTTGATCTTGCTGTGTCATCCACTCAGAACATCTGACAAAGCGAAGAATGGGAGGATGAATAATTGATAAAGCGAAGCAGAGATGGCTTTAACTCATAATCGTGTTAGTTGAAATCTCCTTTCTCTTTGAATCATTCACTAATGTGTTCTGCTCGTCCCTATGATCAAGGCTTTCTTCCTGAAGGGCAGAGTTATTTTGGGTTTTCGGTCAGGTGGCCATTTGCCTGTCCTGAATCTTCCTCACTTCATTTTATCATCCTGTTTGTGCTGTAGTGCCTGTAGACACTTGACGCCACCACTTTAACAGAGGTACAGCCAGCCGCTACCAGACACTGCAGTGACATTGGCAAACATTTCAAGGACACATTGGACTGCAAGATGGAGGGCCGTGGAACAGGAGAGTAGGAAAACTGTAAGGAAATGGTAAAACAATCATATAATAAAAAATGGAAAGCATAGAGGAAAACATACTGATGGTCAAAATCATGTGCATAATGGAATCACTGCAAAATGCATATTATGAACCCTAGGTGGTTGATTCATGGGCTTATATGGGATTTTTGACATGCGTTTGTGTATCTATTTGAGGGTCATTTGGATATTACATTAGCTTGCCTTATTAAACATTGTACAACATGAATGATTGGTAATGTGTAAACGGAGACTCATGAGAAGGATAATAAATGGCATGAGTAATGATGTGATTTGTATAGCCATGGGTCGAGCTATGTCATGGACACAGTAAAGAAGAATAACTTTTAATTGTGCAAGAAAGAACGAGGCAGCTTCTGTGTTTAGAGCAAGTAGTCTATCCAAGGGAATGATCTGGGCAGCGACAGACATTTCAGTCAAACAGTGAGGGGTAAAGCAGAACAGGGAGGCAACAGCTGTGGGGGAAGCAGGAAATAGAGGTGAGGGAGGAAAGAGGCCTTTGAAAGGGCAGTCGAGTCAGCCATACGGGGTGGGGGTGTAACAGACCTTTGAGAGGGCAGCAGATGGAGAGGCTTTTATTGATGGGGTTACCCCTCTGGAAATAAAACACACACTGAAGTTTTTTAGAGCCCAGAGTGTGGCTGCCCTCGGTTCAGGCATGAAGAATGTAATGTGATTTACTATTGACCTGAAGAAGGGAGTTGCAGATGAGCGATGGAAGGGGGGGCAGAGCATGGAAAGTGGAGGATTGAACTAATGAGTGGAGGGGTGGGTGAGTCGTCACAGGAGTGCATGGGTTTTCCTAATTTCACCACTCGGTCCTCTTTGATTCTGAGGGAAGGTTGGGCAGTGGCAGAGGGAAAATAGCAATAATCATCTGACCCATAAAAGAAGAGGAAAAAAATATATGAAAAACATATTGCTGAAATATTATTTGAAACTGTTGGAGATACTGTAGCTAGCCTATATGAATGGCATTAGTATTGATGCTGTCTCAATTGGATCATAGGCATATAGTTGTATAATGTTTGCCTAGCAGCCAGAAATGTTAAAAACTTAGTGTATTTAAGGTTTTTAAAGGCTTATGTCTGCAATATCCAATCTAACATTTCAGATTAGATATGCCCAAATGTATAAACCACAAGAAAGAATGACAATTTTTTTTTACTATGTGTAGCTGGTTTATATTAAGATTAGGCATCTGCAAGAAAGTGATAAAGCTTGAATACAAAATCAATAGTATAGAAATGTGTAACCGTTCCAGCCTTGGTGTGTCCAGCCACTGTCAGCATATAACATATCTAATAACTCTCCCTCAATTCCCTACCGATTCCAACAAGCATATTGAATTATGTCTCTACGCCAGTAATCAACATACCATTTCTCTATTGATTACTGTAATGGATGAGAAAAATAAGCTAAGTTGATACAATAAATAGTTGCTTTCCCAGTTGTTCATAATGTGTGCGCAAGAACAGACATGTTTGACAGATCTACACGTGGCAGTCAACCTGCCACCAGCTCCACTTCAATAACAAGGTGTGCTGGGGGGAGAATGTCAAAATATAGTACTATAAGTGCACATAACCGCCACATCCATCACAGAGCAAACAAAAAGACAAAGCTTGTGGCAAAGATGGAAGCAAGCACTCTTACCTCGTACTGCCTGTACAAGGATCTATTTTCCTGTATTGAGCCTTGAGATTCCTGAGACGCAACGTCCTCCTGAAACAGATGTATATAACCAATCAACAGGTCTCTCTGTGCCTTTCCATGTCCTTATATCTAACGCTTTTCGTCTACACACTCTCTGCTCTCTAAAAATCTTTGCTCTATTTCTACTGTTGCCAACACTTTCTTTTTTTCCTTACCTCTCCCACTCGACATCCGGGTATTTCCCTCCCACCCTCTTCCTCAGCCGCCTACCAAAGGCCTATAAAAGTGCACCAGTCTTTGGTGTAATAAAGTCTTTCACATGAGCATCTGTCCTCTGACCCTGAGTGCTGAACTGGGCCAAGCTTTGACTAAATGCTTCTTAATCCCTCAAGTAGAAATCACACAAAAAGCAACACCAAAACTAGCAGACTGGCAAACGCAGATGCCAATGCATGTCAGATGAATGTTGCCTACCTGATTCCCACGTACCTCTTCTTGCTCACCTAGAGATACTTTGGGGAAATTGGAAACATCAAAAATGTGTTCTAATGTAATTGTATTAAAGAAACCCTTCACCCTAGTGAGACTATTAGGCATTTAACTAATGAAGGTAGCAATCATTTCTGGTTAGCCAAGATTGCCTTTGTTTGATCGAGATATGGGATGTCTTTCAGAGATGTTCCTATCAGAAGGTGTATTGATAAATCTACAATATGTGAACATTTTCCCTTTTCTTAAAGTTTACAAAGTGTTGGTGCAGATGTAATTCCTGTTCTTCTTGACAAACTCTTTCAAAAAATATTATGGTACTCTAGACAGCTTATTAACAAACTAGATAGCCTTGTCGTCATTATATCAAGAATTCCTTTTGATAAGTGATATGTATATGGTTTTACTGAGCCATACATGTTAGATCAAGAGAAAACTATGGATTTGAGAGACAGTGGTACCTGGATATTGGGATGTTTTAAATGCCTCAACTAATTTGTCCTGTTTACCGAATTCCTGGTGAAAGTGAAAGAAACAAGAAGGCAAATAAGTTAATTGTATAAATGTTTTGCCTTGCTTCTTGCTAAAAACTTTCTTGTGATCTGTTGCTCTGTTGCTA
Organism: Umbra pygmaea; assembly: GCA_016801145.1. Taxonomy (NCBI): domain Eukaryota; kingdom Metazoa; phylum Chordata; class Actinopteri; order Esociformes; family Umbridae; genus Umbra; species Umbra pygmaea. The sequence goes on from JACXGM010008186.1 coordinate 11,125, forward strand.
ACAATGTTCAGAATCCTGTTTTAACATATAGGGCCCTATCTTACACCCAGCGCAATTGACTTTTTACACAAACGCATGTATCATTCCTTTCTTACAACCCGACGCATATGGGACTTTTCCCTTCACAGTCGCGCGTCGGTAAATTAGGGAATGAACTTGCGTTCGTTGGGCGGATCAGCGAAAAGAAGAGGTGTGTTCCGGCGCAAACGTTCACTGGTGCTATCTTGCAGTCCCCGAAAACAATTCCGCCACTGACCAGGAAAAACCTGGTTTAAAGTCAGTGGCGTGATATTCATATGCTATTTTAAGGGCGCATGCCTAACCATAAAGTAGCGTGTGCACAACGCGCAAACACTTTGCTCCTCTCATCTACACAAATGCAGCAGTTCTTCATTATTGCAATACATAGTTAGAAGGAAAAATATTACCATACGAGGAAGTCGTTGTGGTGTCCGAAAATGTGAAAAATAGATATACATCTAGTGTACACATTTACTCAAATTATTCATAATGAATTATTTGCACTGATATACATCAACCTCAAGGGAACCCATTCAATCAACAAGTATACACAAGTAATTTGGATGCTAATAGTAAAATCACCCATGTCTTTACTCAGAATTACTCAGGCTCAAGCCACGACTAATTTATGGCAACTTTGCCATGAGGAATCCCGGATGGGTGGCTGGGACAAGGACAACAGCTATCCGTTAAAGACATGGTTAATGATGACACAATGTATGATGCCAGCAAGTGCTTAAAATGCTGTTTAATCAAAAACACACACCAACACGCAGTGTAGCCTAATTGAACGAACATTTGGCACACTGAAAATGCGCGTCAGGTGTTTGGATAGAACAGGTACACTACTCAAGTCGCAGCATTCTTTGTGGCTTGTTGCATTTTACGCAACATTTCCATGAATCATGGATGTGTTGATGACATTAATTTGGAAATATTAGAGGATTTCAGGAGACGTGATGTTTAAATCCGTGCCAGCCACTTAAATGCCCAGAAATGCAGAACGGGAGTGGAAAGCTTATTTGACTGAAGAGTAGTCTCGTCTAATGTTAGACTACGCTGCAAAAATATTACCATGCATTCATAACCTCATGATTCAGTGAGAGTGAGTCCAAAACATCGGAAAGTAGGCCTTGAGACATTTCTTTATTTACATGTTGTAAAAAGAAAAATCAATAGAAAATCGCCGTTATAATAGCAATCCGCCATGGAACAAGCCTGCCTGCTCTTAAAGGGAATGTGAGATGACGATCTGATTGGTTTATTGCACGTTACGCCCAAACCACACCTATGACTAATGAAGCTACTTTAGACCTACCCATTTTAGATATGCGTTGGGCGCAAGAATCATTTATCCGGCCGGTAAAATAGCAACAGCGCAAGGGACCCTCCCACAATGTAACTTGTGTTTTGCATTTGATACTTGCGTTTCAGATCGTTAAAATAGGGCCCATAAGCTAACTGACTTTAGCGTCAGGTCGATGTTCTAGTCTAATAACGAAAAGACTGCATATCTGCAAAAAGAGGCTGGCAATTAGCTGAAAATATACTTGAATAGTCAGTATATAATTATTAATCTTATTTATTTGGGGACACTTCAGCTAAATATCTCTATTTCAACATCGCAATATTCAACATCCTACAAAATAAATGTGATTAATTCACTGACAAATACCAATCTCCTATCAGCCAATCACTGTGGACATAGTAAGTAAACTCGTTCATGGAACATTGCATCATCCATTGCAACGGGGTCAACCACATCCTTAGCTTAAAAGTTCTCAGAATTCCATCTCTGTGAATAGGTTTTAAGAGGTGTAAAATACTTAGTTAAAAACCTTTACTGCTGTTTAGGAGTCCTCTTAGTAGTAAGATAAAATGCTTTGTGAATATGGGCCCTGATCTTTATTTGTCCCACCCCTACATGGAGTTTAGATAATAAAACTTCCGTAGTGAGTTAGAAAACTTGTTTCTTTGCTTGCATTCTTCTATTAAATATGTAAACAATATTCCAAATTCCGTGATTTCCTTTATTTTTTCCAATTTCTGTGATTTGGACAAAAGTTGCATCCAGAAGCCCGCACCCGAACCTAAAATATAGAGAATTTTGCTGTACAGTTTGCACAATCATTGCCAGGTAGGCTAAATTTACTTTCCATATGATCAAAGTACTTATTTCTAGACAGGCAGAAGGCTATTTCATGAAAAATTAGTCATGTTAATGACACATTATTTCTTCTTACAGATTATTCTACCCACAATAAAAAATAAAAGAGTAGACAAAGATTTCCTAAGATATGGTAGAAAAGTGGAACAACCACAAACAAAAATATTTATAAACGTTATTTTAAGAAGTTGTATCAGGCGCAATCGTGTGGACAAAGCCATAACATTCAGCAGCAGTCCCGCTATTTCGACCTTGCTCTTCCTGAGTGCGAGCTTCCTGATTAGCAAGACCGTCAGAGAATTGCATCAAGCGAAGGAACATAGTAGCCTATACCTAGTTATATACATTTGGATTAGTGATTGAATGGAGAAAAACAAGCGTTGTTTGATTGGAAAATTTAGAATGCAGTGAATACAGTTGTTAATAGCTGTCAGTTATCAAGCGGATTACAACGTTTGAACTATATGACGGAGCGCATGCTGGCCAAATTCGGTAGAGAAACACACTGCATATAGCCTATATATAGAGCGCAAATTAACTTCCATGTTTGCTGCCTTTTGTATTAGGACAAACTCAATGACAGTTGTTAATATTACTAGAATATATTTGGATTATAGAAAAAATACATATAGATTGCTCGAAAATATGCAAATTCCGCGAGATTCCGTGTTATAAGTAAATTCCGTTTTTATTGATAGATTCCGCGATTCCGTCCGTGTTTTCCGCAACGCGGAAACCATAGGGCCCTACCAGGGTGAACTCACACTGGTGGTGTTTGTTGAAATTGCCCAGCAATGGCAACAGAGACAGTAAGTGCTTGTTGTAAAGAGTGGGACAGGGCTCCATGTTTGTTACGGCTGCAGCTCACTGCAGCGATTGTGTTTGTGACCAGTTTACCTCCGATCACTATCTTGCTGCCTACTGAATTAATCTCCACCACCGACTGATAGCGACTAGCGTCTAAAGATTTCTGCCAATTTTACATGTTGAATTGCTATGAGAATCCACACGCTAGTCGCTAACTCTGAGCCAATCAGAACATGGGGGGAGTCAACAAAAGTAAGAGAAGTGTGGCGTGACATAACTGTTTATCAAACAAGTTACTTAAATGTTAATCAAACAAGACTTTACAGGTTAGTTTTATTTTACTAATTTAACTTGCTTTGCAGCTTTGTTTTTGTGTAGTCAATAGCTACGTAACGTTTTCTACATTAGCTAGTTAGTTATCACTTGGGGAGGGAAGGCTGATTAATAATACAGAAAAGAGACGTGATGCAATTTTTTTATTACTACTCATTTAAAATTTAAATGTGATATTTTGCCAGCTAGTCTGTAATTTGCATCTAAAATCTTAGGTACTGTATAGTCTAAATGACAGTGTGAGTATCGTTTTCATCTTCTCTACCTCAAATTATACTTTTTTTTGTATACTACCATTTCCATTGATGAAGAAGTAATATAGACACCAAAGATGTACATGGTTAACATTGCACTTATCCCACAGTCTTTAAGATCCACTTTACCAAACAACAACCAGTGCATTTGTTATTATTTAGTTTTGATGCATATTGCACATTTTCTATTCATCCAATTAACCTTATTTCAATCTTATTTCCTTCAGTTATTACGGTACAAAATGAAATTGCTGATCCAGACATCCAATTATTTATAAATGAAAATCGTTAAAATTCTCAGGGGTGCCTAAACATTTGCATACGACTGTAAACTGATCTGTAACATTAGTGACATTTTTCTTTGATGCTTTTAATTTGGTTCAGTCAATTGACTGATTCCTTCATATGAACTGTAACTCAGTTTATATAAAGGAACTTTAAAATTTCAGTTTTTTTTTGTTCATTATAGTTTTGAATGAAAAAGCTTGGCATAGGTGTTAATTTAGAGAGAGCAAATGTCAAAACAAATCTGGAAAACAAGAGGACTTCAGGCATTGTTATGATCTTAATAATAATATAATTTTAATACTATTTATATATTCGGGTTGTTCTGTTTTAATTAAGAAATACGAATGCCCTGTAAAACAAGTAACACTTACAATTAAGATAACAAAATAATAGTCCATATGAGTGAAAGGTTATGCTTGTCATGTGCATGTGTGTAGGGGTGTAGGGCAGTGTTGTAGTCAAGACCACCTAACTCCGAGACCAAGACAAGACCAAGACCAGAGTGTATCGAGACCGAGACAAGACCGAGACTTTTAGTGGCCGAGACCAAGCCGAGACCAAGACCGAGGGAGGGTGAGACCGAGTCAATACCAAGACCAGCGCCCCACACTACATGACACAATAAAATGTGAAACATGATCAAAAGAGCTTCTCAAATTGATTTGAAAGATCCACATTCCCATAAAAACACATAGATATTAAACACTCAAAGCTGAAATAAACTTAACCATCTTTATTCAATACTCCTGGGTGAGTTCCATCATTTAGTATAGAATGTAAAACAATTATTCATTGTTCATCACTAAAGTCTTCACTTTTCTCCGCCTTTTATCAACAATGCATAAAGTTATGTTGTTTTTAAACCAACAACAATCCTTTTTTTTCAAAACCACATAGCTAAATGTGTAAAAAAATGCCAAACATTCAACATTTAAAATGCAGAAAAGCTGTGTATTGTAATGAATACAGTAATTATATGGGAAATGTTGATGTTTAGGAACAACTATTGTAAGTAAGAGTCTTTTATAGCTTTTATGTGTAATCAAAGCAACAAAAGATATCTAATACAAAGAGGTCAGAAAGTCAGTGGCTTAACTGCATGTGATTTATAAAAGTAAAATTTTATTTAATTGGGAGCAGTTTCATCAATAGTAAACACAATATAAATCAATGGTATTTTGGCCATCACATTTTTCAAATAGGTAAACAAGAAAGTTAAATGATTGATATGGTATGAGCCATAGAGACTGTGCTCGTAAAAAGTTATATATTTGATCGTAGGGGCGCAGATGGCTCAGTGGGTAGGGAGTCAGACTTGTAGTCAGAAGGTTGCCAGTTCGATTCCCGACTGAGCCAAATGTCGTTGTGTCCTTGGGCAAGACACTTTACCCTAATTGCTCCCAGGTCGTTGCTGTAAATAAGAAATTGTTCTTAGTCAACTCACCTGGTTAAATAAAGGTTAAATAAAAATAAAATAAAAATCTGCAACTGTAAATTGGAACTTAAAAATGAGCTCTCTGAAAGTAACGTGCCATGTGCCATACAATAACCTATTGAATTTAGTCATTTCTCATATAAGTTGAGGCGCATTACTCAGTCACCACTCTCTGTTCATATCTCTAGGTTAGCACTCTCACCCAAATGAGGGACCATTACCTCGGCGCGTAGCTTTAATGTTGGGAGCTGTATGCAGCTGACATTAGCTAAGGTCGATGTACCTTAACATTAGCTACACACGCGCAGCAGATTGTCTGCATTACTCATTGATCAAATAAGAACAAAAATTTGAATATGTCTTTATGGCAATAAAGATGGCTTTATGGCTCTGTTAGAACCGGTTCTCGAGTGGAACCGGTTTTCAATCCCCATCCGAGGCAGGTTGCTAACATTAGCTAGCCAACTTTGCTAAACATCACTCTTACACATAGCTTACCTTTCTTTGTGCTTCCTTTCTAAGTGATGATAAAAGTTTGACATAGTCCCCACCGTCTCTGAAATTGAAGCACTGCTGTATTTACAAGAAGTATGCTTTCTTCTGGATGTTGTTTTACTAATATATTCTTTATGATTTTTGTAGCCAAATTGTATTACTGAAGATTTTGCAGACATCTTCTCCCGCTCTCAGACAACCACAGCTTTGTATGAGTATGTGGATAATGCTGCTGACCACCTGTAGCGAATATTGCATCTAACTTAGCTGAAGTAAGAATAAATGTCAGAGGATTGAAGCTGAAGGAATTCAAGCTGAATGCCAGCTGGCAGATGGGGGTCTAGCGACTGCTGAAAGGATCTATTAGGTTATGGTAGTGGCATTTTTTATCCTTAGGTTCAAAACTTCGATGCTTTTGGTTGGTACCCACATGTTAAGATCATTGAGAGGTTTTACTATACTTGAGTAGTCTTTGATAAACCTTCTATAATAACTGGAGAATCCATGTAACTATTTCAATATCCTCAGATTTGGCCAGGTTTTTAAGGCTTTAATCTTGTCAGGGTATGCTTTAAATCAAATCATATTTATTTAATAAAGCCCTTTTTACAACAGCAGTTGTCATAAAGTGCTTTGACAGATACCCGGCCTAAAACCCCCTAGAACAAGCAACAACAAGTGATGCACAGTGGCTAGAAAAAACGTACTAGATTCAAGGAGGTGGCCGGTCTTCTTCTGGCTGTACCGGGTGAGGGATTTGAAGGTCTCAGCCCATTGTATTAAGGTCATATTGTTTATTCATTCAGTGTCCATAATGGAGACAGTAATGGGTGAGATGTGTCCACAGTCTTTGTGTAGGATCAGCACAATTCGGTAGTCTTGGCCATGGACATCGGGAAGCGCTCTGGAGATACAGCTGAAGTCACTAGGCAAAAATGTAGTCACCAACGCCAGTGACGTGGGCACTCTGTTCTGTGAATTAATATGTCCTGTGTAGCGTACAGACGTTTTGCACGTTTCTTGAGATGTTCCTCTAACGCAGGGCTGGCCAACCCTGTTCCTGGAGAGCCACCATCCTGTAGGTTTTTACTTCAACCCTAATATAGCACACCTGATTCTAATAATTACCTTAAGAAAAGCTAAAACATGTTGCCCACAACAAGGGTTGAAGTGAAAACTTACAGAATGGTGGCTTTCTAGGAACATGGTTGGCCAGCACTGCTCTAGCGTTTTGGAGGATACAATCTCATCATCCAAAAAAACAAGGACTTCTCTCAGGTTAATATCACCCACGCATTTGTCCATAAGCATTGTAATCCCCTGTGGCATGTGTTTCTCCCAGAACACTAGAGGGCAAACAAATGTTGCTTTAGTTATGTCAGATTCCTCTAGTTCTATCTGGTAAGGTTCAGCCTCCGATAACCCTGTGAGAGTCTGACAATGCGGTTTTGTTTCCTAACTACAGTAAAATATGGGTGAGGAAAATTGAGATTCTGACTTGTGGATTATCAAGGAGCTCTTATAGAAATTTCCATACAGCCTCCCAGGATTGAGGGTCCATTGACTGGCATAAAGCTTGAACACAGCCTCATCGTGTGGTTTTATGTTATGTTTGACTTTATCAGTGCACCCAAAATCTAGATTGTGCTAACCAAATATCTCTGGCATAACATTAAATGTATGTAGAGTGCCTTAAGAAAGTATTCGGCCCCCTTGAACTTTTCGACCTTTTGCCACATTTCAGGCTTCAAACATAAAGATATGAAACTGTAATTTTTTTTCGAAGAATCAACAACAAGTGGGACACAATCATGAAGTGGAACGAAATATATTGGATATTTCAAACTTTTTTAACAAATAAAGAACTGAAAAATTGGGCGTGCAAAATTATTCAGACCCCTTAAGTTAATACTTTGTAGCGCCACCTTTTGCTGCGATTACAGCTGAAAGTTGCTTGGGGTATGTCTCTTTCAGTTTTGCACATCGAGAGACTGAAATTTTTGCCCATACCTCCTTGCAAAACAGCTCGAGCACAGTGAGGTTGGATGGAGAGTGTTGGTGAACAGCAGTTTTCAGATCTTTCCACAGATCCTCGATTGGATTCAGGTCTGGACTTGGCTATTCTAACACCTGGATATGTTTATTTGTGAACCATTCCATTGTAGATTTTGCTTTATGTTTTGGATCATTGTCTTGTTGGAAGACAAATCTCCGTCCCGGTCTCAGGTCTTTGGCAGACTCCATCAGGTTTTCTTCCAGAATGGTCCTGTATTTGGCTCCATCAATCTTCCCATATCTTTTAGCCATCTTCCCTGTCCCTGCTGAAGAAAAGCAGGCCCAAACCATGATGCTGCCACCACCATGTTTGACAGTGGGGATGGTGTGTTCAGGGTGATGAGCTGTGTTGCTTTTACGCCAAACATAACGTTTTGCATTGTTGCCAAAAAGTTCGATTTTGATTTCATCTGACCAGAGCACCTTCTTCCACATGGTTAGTGTGTCTCCCAGGTGGCTTGTGGCAAACTTTAAACAACACTTTTTCTGGATATCTTTCAGAAATGGCTTTCTTTTTGCCACTCTTCCATAAAGGCCAGATTTGTGCAGTATACGACTGATTGTTGTCCCATGGACAGACTCGCCCACCTCAGCTGTAGATCTCTGCAGTTCATCCAGAGTGATCATGGGCCTCTTGGCTGCATCTCTGATCAGTTTTCTCCTTGTATGAGCTGAAAGTTTAGAGGGACGGCCGGGTCTTGATAGATTTGCAGTGGTCTGATACTCCTTCCATTTCAATATTATCGCTTGCACAGTGCTCCTTGGGATGTTGAAAGCTTGGGAAATCTTTCTCTATCCAAATCCGGCTTTGAACTTCTACACAGCAGTATCTCGGACCTGCCTGGTGTGTTCCTTGTTCTTA